>OOFE01050394.1:0-30527 GCA_900323365.1 Monocentris japonica
GACAACAACAACACCTATGTCAGAATGCTGTTCACCGACTTCAGCTCAGCATTCAACACCATCATCCCCTCCAAAATGATCACCAAACTTGGTGACCTCGGCATCAACACCTCCCTCTACAACTGGATACTGGACTTCCTAACCAACAGACCCCAGTTTGTTAGGTTAGACAGCCACACCTCCTCAACCCTCACTCTGAACACCCGCGTCCCACAGGGCTGTGTGCTGAGTCCTCTCCTCTACTCCCTATTCACCTACGACTGCACACCTGTATATTGTTCCAACACCATTATCAAGTTTGCAGATGACACAACGGTGGTTGGCCTCATCAACAACAACAATGAGTCGGCCTACAGGGAGGAGGTCCAGCACCTGACAGCGTGGTGCGCCGACAACAACCTGGCCCTCAACACCAAGAAGACGAAGGAGCTCACTGTGGACTTCAGGAAGTCCAAAGCTGGCACACACACCCCCATCCGCATCAATGGGACGGCGGTTGAGCGTGTCGCCAGCTATAAGTTTCTGGGTGTCCACATCTCCAAGGACCTCTCTTGGACCCTCAACACCTCGACCCTGGTCAAGAAGGCTCACCAGCGTCTCTTCTTTCTGAGGAGACTGAAGAAAGTCCACCTGTCTCCTCGGATTCTGGTTAACTTCTACCGCTGCACCATTGAGAGCATCCTTACCAACTGCATCACAGTCTGGTACGGCAACTGCTCTGTTTCAGACCAGAAAGCACTGCAGAGGGTGGTGAAAACCGCCCAACACGTCACCCGTACTTCACTCCCCTGTATTGAGACAGTACAGCACAAGCGGTGTCCGAGAAGGGCGCGCGGCATCGTAAAGGACACCTCTCACCCCAGCCACGCGCTACAGGTCTCTCCGTTCCAGGACCAGCAGGATCAGGAACAGCTTCTTCCCCTCAGCTGTCACCCTGCTGAACTCTGCACCACAGTGATTTTTGGTTCATAATTTTATTTGAGTCATAATTCAATAGCGTCCCTTCTGCTTCCGGTGCTAACAAGGCTCAGAAAGATGAGGATTGAACAGACTGAAAGGCTGGAAAAGCTGGAAAGCTGTCCTGCTAGTTTTGGAGCCGGAAAGTGGACCAGGTGTTGGAGATGGAGGCTGTCCTGGAAGAGGCGCACCGACCAGGGGACTGAGTGGGAGAGCGAGACCTCGTTGTTTGATGTTGTGTGTGCAAATAATGGCGTGCCAGCCACTTAACTCTCCTCAACGTTCCAGTCTCTGTCTGTTGGTCACGGCCCCAAGAGTAGCAAGCTCGCTACAGTGGTACCCCGTCATCCAGAACCACAGACGGGTGGTGAAGAGTGCCACCCTGGAAGCCGCCACCATCCTGGCCTGAAGATCACCTGGCCCCACTGAACATGAGCTCTGCTGGGGACAGTTCTTCTTCCTCTCCATCCTCTCTCACAGTAAGGGGGAGGTGGGTTCCCTGGCCTCAGTTGGGCGGGGGGTGGGGGTATGTGGCAGACTGGTGAGGTGTGGGCTGGATGCGAGGAAAATCAAGCTGATGGGCTGGTTCTCCCAGCTGGAAAGCTTTGGAGCTGAAAAGCTGACCTGGTTTTGGAGTTGAAGGCTGTCCTGGAATGTGCAAGTTTAATAAAACGGCGTGCCTGCCACTTAATTCTCCTCACCATTCCGTGTCTGTCTGTCATGGCCCTGGGAGTAGCAAGCTCGCTACAGTATGTTTACAGGAAAAAAGACAGAGAAAGTCAAAAGAGGTTAAGGAGACAGATATGTGCATACTGTAGGTGTGTGTGCAAGAGAGAGAGAAGAATCACTACTCTACTCTGTCTCTCTACTAAAAAATCAATGACACCAATAGGAGAAAAAAAAATCTATCTTTTCCAACATGCTACACCTTTGTGCTTTCTTCTGAGACATGTCATCTTGACCAGTGCTGTGCAGCTCAGCTGTTGTGTTCAATTCTATGTGCCCAGCTCTGCATGTCCACTGTCAGGGTGAACAATAGAAAATGTGTGTTTCTTGAGAAAGGAATAAAAGCACTGTCTCTTGGAATGGGACCGCGGGGAATAGCACAACATGAAAGTGATGTGACTCGGCAAAAAGCAACAGGATCTTGAGTGATGGGAAGATAGTTGCCCTGCTGTGCTAAGAGGACTTTGAAGGATTGTCATACGCATACGCATACATGTGGTAGTGTTGTTGCAATGGAGGCAATTAATAACATAGGCAAACAAACAAATATAAATCTTGGGTGTGTACTGTTAACATGAAAAATAGCCCTTAGAGTAAATACACCAAGAGTTATGGTCCACCACAGATTTTCAGGTGAATACAAACCATTATGACTTCATAAGAGTACATAAAAGACAAGTGTGGAGAAAACAAAGACATTTCTGTCTTCCAAAGTTTGCTGATAAGCTACGATGGTCTCGTGAAACATTATGCCTGAATTGACTGATGTTAATGAAAAAGTTGTGAACCCATTATTGCTTCTTGGAAAAGATGAAAGCCAAAGCATTGAAATTCATATTTAATATTAATAGGAGTATTGCAGAAAAGTCACAGATCATTCCCTAGAACAAATTGGTGATGTGTCTATGTATTTTCAGATTATGTCTTATGTACTGTATGTAACAGCTGCACGTCAAAGACAACACCAAAGTTGAAACAAATAATTTAAAAGCTTCATTTATCCAGGGTACAATTACTCAGCACACTTGCTTTTTTGGCAATATCCTACTAAATACTTGAGTATCTAAACATCCAAAATCACATTCAAGGAGTGTTCTACTGCTGGTCACTCAACAGCTCCAATGTAGTTAAGCAGTTGGGAGGGTATGTGCCTGAGAGGGTACACATACATTTCTCTAGCTTTTCAAGCAATTTTTGCACTGAAATAGTATTCTGTGACTGAAAGTATGGAGGGGAAAGACATCCCTTTTAAATGATGTGGAAATGAATTCCAAGGATAGAGCATGGAGAAAAAAACGGGGGCAAGGGCAGTCTACTGATGTCTGAGCAAGGCCCAAACTGTTCAGTTTCTTTCGATCTGGAACAGATAATATTGTAAAGGTCAAAGGGTTGCACAGTGGATCTTGCACAGTTATACAAATCTCTACAATGAAACGTTGTTTGTGGAAACAATGGAACTGAATAACAATTTATACACACTACAGATGCAATGTAAAACCATTTAAAATCGGATCAAATACCCACTGATATTAATAACTGCTGTCTCCAAGGAAACAGAGGAAACAATATGAAGTTCAATATCAAAATTATAGACGCAATGAAAAAGTAGTGAAAATGTGAAGAATTAACAATTTAAATATCTTTTAACCTACTGAACCATTTTTAAAAAGTAATTAGTAGTTCCATTGCCTGATTAAATGAGGCTTTCCATGGAATGTAAGGCTCCATGGAACATTATACCATTTTCTTCTCTGTAAATTAAAAAAAAAAAAAAAACATCTGATCCTTCATTAGCTCTGTCATACTGACTTCTAATAACCCAGGTGCCACATAACAAGTCTGTGCTAAATGCATGAACTGGATTAGGGGGTCTAGGCTAAACCCATGTAGTGGATTAGGTCCTAATTACTTATAACACTATGGTACAGTGCATTCTCCTCACTAACACCTTGTCTGAACATATCACCTCAGAATATTGTAACCATAATGTGTGGAACACCATTAAGTAAACACTGTCCCAATACAGTGTGTTTAGTTACAGTATTATACAGTCTATTATAAGTTCTCTGAATGTGCACCAGACCTAGGATCCCAAGTGCTTAGTGCATTCTTGTTGAAAGTGTACTTCCATACTAAGTTTATGACAAAGCCTAGAGAATGTTAATGTCGGAATGTTGCTCATTCTCTTTTTCATGGGCTGTATTTGGAGCTGTCAAAGCAATGGTAAGTCTGGAGACCAAGAAAGATTAGGACTATTAAAATGTCAAAATTTCAGCACAGAGTGGCATGGAGGTTATGGACACAATACAAATGTTAAAGCAAAATTACCGATACAATTCATACATTATACCTTCTGTCATAACTCCATATACAACTTATTGTCAGTCGTGTTCAACCATACCCGAGGCCTACAGTATATGAAAAAAAAACTGATAGGGGGGATAAGGGGATTTTTTTTCCTGATAATTAATATTCCAACATTATATTTACAACTTTGAGTATAGTCAAATTTATGGAGTCAAAAATAAAAGTAACTTCTAATAACAAATGACAGCACACATAGTTTAAAATAAATGATAGGCAATTGGCCACAACATATAAAAAAAGAAAATCACTCTTGGGTTACAGTAATAAAGCTGGATGATGCTTGGTTAATCTTAATAAACTAAAATTTTATTTTAGCACAATACATGGTACGATAGTTTATTGTCCTCTACAGGGAAATTATTTTCCAAAGCCAGTGCATACTTTTATTGTTGTGTTTTTAATGTTTATGATTAGGCCTTTTTCTTGTGAAATAATGAATACTAGTAGCCCTTAGGCTCCTTCCAATTCATAATCAAGTAGCATAGCCTGAAAAAGAAAAGCAAAAGTCATCACTTGGCTACAACCAGTCTGGGGATTTATGCCTGCAGCAAGATTTAGCAAATACACAAAACCTGTGGGGTCACAAGCTGAAAAAGCTGAGAACCACTGATTTAGTGATAAATACAAAGGTGGATACACTATGAAGTGATTAGGCTACCATACAGAACCCCCTACATATGTTTCTAGTCAGATACTTATTAGTCTGTTGGGCATTAGGCTAGTGGAATCAGTCAGTGATTTTTCTTCAATATATGCAAGCCAATATAGCAGTTTTGACCATAAATAATTGATCATTTATAGTCAAAACAGAGACCAAAACAGACCAATAACACAGGTACTGAATTGCCAGCGGTGAAGGACATCTACACCAGAAGATGTCTGAGCAAGGCCCAAAGCATCCTTACAGACCTCTTCCACCCCAGTCAACTTCTCACTCTGCTACCGCCTGGCAAATGGTACCAGAGCATCTGGTCCCATACCAACAGGTACATCGACAGTTTCTACCTCCAGGCCAAAAGACTGCTGAACACACCACAGACATCCATCCCCGGCAACTCTGAGCACTGTACCCCCCCTCCCGATACATTCTTGCTGCTATTGCACATACAGTACTATGGTATGTATACTAATACTACCCGTCACTTTAATTCAGCAATGACAGTTTACCCTGACTAGACACTTTTATGACACTTTTCACTTTATACAATTTTTTATTTAAATGTTAGTGTACATTGTTATTTTTATTATATTGTTATTTTTATTACATTGTAATTTTGATTCTTATGTTGCTGAGAGGAGAGTAGAAGTCAAAGTATTTCATTGCCAGCAATTGATACTGTGTGCTGTTACTGTGCATTTGATTAATAAACTTTCAACTTGAACTTGAACATCATAGGCTTACAGCAAAACAAATATTCTTTAAATAAATATATAAATTAACCCCAAAGCCAACTTTTAAAAAAACAACAACATTTGTACATTTACTGTACATCAGTAGTCAAAATGGTCTGGATAAAGGTGGACGTTTCCCTACTTCAAGCCAGATAAACCAATTTCAGTGCCAACCAAGTGTGCAGTTTGAATACACAGCACTCTGGTTAGCCACATATAGCTAGCTAAATTCTACTCTCAACATTTGTTTAAGGACAAAATAGCAAACAAGTCTAGTGAAACTAAAAAGCAGCTACAGTATCTGATACAGTATTGGCATAGCAGCTATGCCAATTGTGATAGCATGCTAGATAGCAGTATAGTCATATTCAGTTTAACGTTGTCAGCTTGTAAATTCACTATTTCTGATTAAGTAAATGTGCACTAGGCAGGAATGAAGATGACAGGCAACTTTGCACAATTTTTCTGTGACATACTAACCAAGACATCCTGATTGTTTGGAGGGGCCAAGTACATGGGCTTTGTGTCTCTGAATAAGCTCTTTTTGGGCCTAGCCCAGCATAGTGGGGGATCTTGGTAGGATTCAAGCCCACAGTGGGAAGTTTCATACCTGATTGGCTACCTCAACAATGTTCCATGTGGACAAGACAATATGAGTATAACCCCTTCCCAAGCCAGCTGTAATCCATGGCAAGGAAATTGAGTGGGTAGACAACTATATATATGGCAAATATCTATGAACTGTTGTTGATAGCAAACAATGTTTTGAGACAAATACATGTGGAATCTATACGAAGGTACAGCAATGCAGTTTATTCCTAAGGAAAATTAACAATGTGGCAAGACAATGACCTTGTTTAATCAGACACCTTTTGTACATTTGTATGGCATTCTGTAGACCTGTTAAAGTGAACATTACATATCTTTGCACATCCTGTATATGCAGTATATTTTAAATTCATATGCTGTTATCTTCATATTCTGATATGTGATCTTCTAATGCACCCTTTTATTTTATACTACATATAATAAATATATCTAATATATATATACTTAAAATTACACTAATTGGGCAAAGGGGAAGTGAAGTGAAGTTAAATTCAACAAAGTAGGGAGGCCTACATAGTGTTAACTTCAATCATCAAATAGAGAAGCCTGACAGAAAATTACTAGGCGTGGTGAAGGTTCCTTTTGTTCATTAAAGGTCCCTGGGGGTAAAACATTTCAGGTAGGTAACCTCTAAATATTGCCTGTCCCACATCCTCTACCTGATTTGTCTTGTCCTAGAAAAACTACAAGCGCAGCAACCTTCACTAACTGCCTATATATAACTCACTCTACACCTTGCAAAGACACATTTCCCTTTTCCTGCAAACACATATTGACCGACACACATGGGTACACACACCACATGAACTGTAGTAGGCCACTTCACACTTATCTGCCCTTGCTTAGTGCAACTTTAATAAAGAAGCATTTGCTATCTGTAGTCCTGTGATTCCTAAATAACCTATGGCACAATGGCAAAGGGATATTTCACCATTCTGAAAGCAAAAAAATACACAGAAAAAAGTCCTATGCTTCAGTCTCTCCCATTTCTTATTTTACTTCTCTTTATTTGGCAGCTTACTTTTTGGGAATGAGATGGGTAACTGTGCATCAGTGCTCCTTGCTCCTTGCTCCTTGTGCAGCGCTCATAACATTGACAAATGACTCCTAAATTCAGAGGAAAATAGAGGGTGGGGAAAGTGAGACTCCACAGACAAAAATAATGGGTTGACTCAGCTGTGAGATGCATGTTAACTGCTCTCTGGATGGATGGAATGGTGAGTTGAAGATAAAAACAGAATCAACTTGAGATGCCTATTGTAAAGAATGTTCAGGGGGAGAAAAATGAGGTAAACAAATGCACAAGAAAACACCAAGGGAAGATATTTGAAAGTCTCCTGGAATGCTGTGTAACATATTTAATTATGATGGCAAGTACAGAGAATGTACAAGTTTGCCTGTCACTACACAGGTTTTTAGTGAAGAAAGAAAAACTGTTTATTAGATCATGTATAAAACAACAAAGCAATCCAAACTCTGCATCGATCTGCAAAGATATTCAAACTATACACGATTTCTTCACTATTTGGAAATTCCTTTTCTCAAACTCAACACAGAACACAATTCCGATAGCAATCTTCTTCCCATTCATTAACTAATCAAGACTACTTCCTTTGGCACTGTGGCTCTGTAGCTTGACCCAGAAGCACATTGGTTGCATCTAAACACTGACTCTAATGTACTTGTTATTAATCTCCCCTTCTGCCTCTTGCTTTTCCAGATGATGGATGACCAGACGATGCAGCCCAAAGTTAGAGCGCTGCTCCAGCATGATTACACAGCCTGTTATTGGTCTGCCCCTGCACTTGATTAATGCTCTTGTTCCAGCTCACCACAAATATGCTGACTCCCATCAAGCACTTTTGTCGTTGAATAGAAAGTGCATTGCTCCTTTTATTTACGCTTGCTTTAATCAATGCAGAGAAATGTATTGTGTATATGGAAAAAGACAGAGACCTGAGTGATAAAGTAAAGACTGATTCTTAGATTCTTTGGTTTGACTGTAGAGTGGTAAAACATATTTTGACAGAGATTTGGAGTAATGGGGAATTGATTTATTCATTTGATTTGCTCATCTACTTCCTGCAGCTGCATTGGATTATGGGGGATGGAGTATTTTGATGGTTGGCTTGCTTAGGAGAGTGGGTCATTCATCATCAGTGTGGGTTGTCACAGACTACTCAGGGTTACCAATAGTCCCTTATTGACAGAAATGCTGGTCTTTGAGCACTGTTCAGAATGCCTGAAGAGCTATTGATCAGGAGATTTATAAAGTGTTTTGTTGACACACTGCCTATGGGGCAACAATAACAAAAAGAAATGTAAAGATATTATTAGATAAGATCAAACTTTAATCATTGCATTGGGGAAACTGAGTCAGGGGACTCATTCTTTCAAATCTCACATTTGGGTAAATAAAAATCAAACCTTTGGGTAATGTAAGTAAAACAGGACAGAGAAGAAACACACAAATCAAACTAATACACAGTTATACAAAGCCAAGGTTTTTCTCCAGTTTACATATTTGAACACATATAAGTGCATGATAACCTTTAACCCTGTGGTTTGTAATTATGGCATGAAGGTACAGTGCATACAGCAGCGATTTGATTCCCTGTGTTATCAATAGGTCATCATGGTTTCCAAAACTGGTGCAAGTATCAATCAGTTAAATTGACCTTACAACAAACATAGCAAAATAAGAGGACAGATTTTGTGTTTTCCTTCCTGTATAGAGCCCTGCTATGGAATGAGATCTTTTAAAGGTGGGTGTGTATTATGGTTTGCGTTGATGATCTTGCATTCACCACTCAATGCACATCATCATTAATATAGACATTAACTCTGTCTTCATTAATGAATTTGTGAAATTAACTAATGAATTAATAACAAAAAGAACAAAAACAAACAACAAACATTAATAAATCAATGGAAAGCACTAAACACTGCCAAACACGACAATACTGATCCTGTCGGCATCATCATCATTATATTCTTTTTACTTTCCCTGCAACCCATACACTCATTTAACAGAATGAATCTTCCCCTCCAATCAATTGGTGTCTAGTTTTTAAATGCGAGGGTTTACTAAGGGAATATAATTGCTTTGGGGATATATTGAAATGAGGGTTGTAAATTATCAAAGTTTGAGATACTGCTCAACAAATTCAGAATCTGCTGTGCTTTAACTCAGATCTTCATTTTAAGCACTAATTTGTAGAAGAATTGACCAAGCCATTTGGATAACCTTTCATTCAAAAAGGTTTTCAAAGGAGTAGAACTGTGTTAATGTACATGTAGTGAGGGTAAACTCAAGAAATGTGCACATTGCAAATCAGTAGGTTTCATTTATGCAATACTTATACAATGCAATTATACTATCCACAGGACTAATGGCATTTTCCATCATTTTGTCCCACCGGCCCATCCCACAGGGCAACTGATATTTAGGAACTTCGAAACCTGGCAAGAACAAATTATTTATTATTATTATTAGTAGTAGTAGTATTTTGCAGTGCAGATTGGGGATATTATCAAACTAGGAGGCAAACATTTGCACATTCTCAATTAAGGCATCAATAACTGGGAAAGATGAGGTGACTAGGAGTGAACCCATTTTCCTGGGACAAGGGTGCATTTCCTGGTTAAAAACACTATGATTGAAGAAATCTCATTTGAGTATGAAAAAACTTTTTTGGTATCAAAGCAAACATTCTGTGTGTCCATAAAATCTGTCTTACATTTATTGTCTATGAAGTCCCTCCAGAATTTATACCTAATGGCATCATATGTTTAAGTGTTCTCTTAAGCAGAGAGTTAATCGTGTTCACAAATATTAACTTTCAAATTCTGGTTTCACTTTAATAGGCCTCATTTTTACTGAAGACAAAATGCTTGTTAGTATTCAGATAGCTAAAAAGGCTGCCAATAACAAAAGGCTTGTTAGTTGTTGGATAGCTAAAGTGAAAATACAGAAGCATTTTTTTTGTGCCTGATGGTGAAAAAAAGACATTAAAATTCAAAATATCACAGTGTCATTTTAAGACGACAAGCCTCATCAATGTCTGAGTCAAGGGGCAACATCAAGATTAAAGTTGAGCTTGGTTGAAGCTGACATTTATCTTGTTCATATGTTTCAGAATAAGTTTAGTTGAGATTGACATTTATTGACATTTATTGACATTTAGCTGACATTTATCTTGTTCATATGTTTCAGAATAAGTTTAGTTGAGATTTGTGAAACTGCGGAAGAGCAGCGGCGAGGAGGTGATGCATCTCCTTAAGAACCACAGCTATGCCTCACTACTTACCACATTATCACATCTATCGTGACTGACTGACTGCATCAAAGCCTTCATAAACATTTGGGAGAATGCACCAGTCAGAAACTCCATAAGCTCCCACAGGACTTTCTTCCACCAAAATGTTTTTGATAATAAGTTGTCTGCATTATTCATGGTGATCTGATAGATTCTCCTGCACTGCGGGAACTAATCATTAGCCAGATACATTCATTCATTATTCCACTGAAATTGGCAGTTAATCAGCTGTAAAATGTGTATTTCCTTCTTAATATTCTTTCTTATTAGTTCTTATTTCCTGGTGTGATGTTAAATAGTAATTAAGACTGATTAATCATTCAGCAGTCCTACTCCTACTGATGGAGAACAACCTTACTGGCAAATTGGTGGTTTTATTTTGATCTATTTCCAACAAATTTATATAAATGACTGAACATTAGAGATATTATGCTAGATAAGTATAATTATTGTAAATGGTCATATAAAGACAAGGTTTGAGGCATTTTTTTAGACATATCGAAAGCATTTGATACTGTTAATTATGACATACAAATTAACATGTACGTCTAGCTATGTACGTGACAGGAAATAATATGTGATTGCAAATGGATGTACTTCTAACAGAGCCATGATATCATGTGGTGTTCCACAAGGCTTGATCCTGGGACCTTTGCTATTCCTAGTATACATTAATGACCTTGCTGCAGTATCAAAGCCCATGCTTCCAATGTTATTTGCTGATGATACCAACCAGATTTGATCACACTCAGAATTCCCTCACTTGTCAGAAAGCCAAACAAGGTCATCAAAATGGTTCCAACTAAACAAAATGTCCCTTAATATCAAGAAATCAAAAGTCATAATTTTTGCTGGAAAGAGCTCAAGTCTCTTCTGTAAAATTCCTTGGACTATTTATAGACGAAAAACTCTCCTGGAAAAAAAACATATGGACTGTGTGCAATAAAATAATGAAGTCACTTAGTATCATCAGGAGGTTGTGTAGCTTGGTTCAGCAGACATGTCTTTTAACCTTATATACTACAGCATGATATATCCCTATTTCATTTACTGCAATATCACCTGGGCAAGCACATACCCATCTTCTCTCCAAAGCTACACATTCTTCAGAAAAGACATGTCCGTGTAGCTACCCACTCAGACATGAATCATCAGCACCACTTTTCAAGTCACTTGGTATTCTCTCAATTTTTAATATCAGTGTTCAGCAAATATGTCTATTCATTTATAAATTTAAGTGTATGCATGTATCCATTCTTCCAAAACCATTTATGACTTTTTTCCCCCAAAATTCCCAGATTCATGCCCATAACACCAGACATTCAGATCACTTTCACCCACAATACGTTAGAAGTAGTCAGTGTCAATCAGGTATCGCTGCACTAAACTTTTTAAAAAAGAAGTTGTCAATCTCCCTAAATTGGGCTACACAACCTTTTTAGTTTTCACTCATTAATTTTGATGTTTACCAGTCAATTATGATCGATAATTCTATTTTCTTTATTTTATTTTCCTTTGTAATGTTTTTTTTGTCACTGTTCTTATGTTTTGTCTTTGTTTTCTCTTTTCTTTTTTCGTTGCCTTTTTAATCTAAATCTAAATTTAGCTACAGACACATGCACACACTCATGTACATAATCAGGTACATCAAGTAAGGGAGGGAAATGCTTGCTTCTTTCATAAAGGTATTTCGATAGAGAAATGAATAGCTGTAACCTAAATTGTTGTAACCAAAATGAAACTGCTGTGCTCCCAACAAAGACTAAGCCCTTGTGCTCTGTTTTAGGTGGTAATTTTGCTCCTCTAATTGTGATTCAGAATTGAACCCAGTGGAGCCTATTAATCATGTAACAATGCACAGCAGGAATAACGACTTGTCTTCATAGCTGCATAAAGAAAATCAAATGTGCTAGAGATTCAAGCAATAGATATTCCAGAAATCCAGTTCTGAGTCTGTGTGTTACCAACAAAAAAATGTTACAAATTGTCCTTGATCTAAAACGTATGTCAACATTTTTTTCTCACCATCAATTATCACATCCCCCGTTCAAGATAAATCACTTTCCTTGGCTAATTAATCCAGTGCTGTCGTAATGCTATTTGTGTCAGAGTAAGCAGAGATGTGTACAATTACCTTGAAATAATAATATATCACTTAAACACTTCTCTATCGTCTCACTTCTCTCTATCAAAATAAATCAATAATGCAAAGATAAACACATGGATCTATTATATTGCTGTGTTTATGTTTGCATGTTTCAGTTTGGTCTAAATGAAAGTGAAAGAAGAAAGAAATGACTGATTACATTGTAACAATGCTACAGCACTGCATTTAACCTGACTATTAAACAGCAAGCAATCGCTCATGTTGCTGTTGCAGTTATCGAAGTCTATTAAATTATGAGATTTATGTTGCGTTCTCTAATGTGAAAAAATAATAATCATTTAATCATATAGTAATACAATAATATTTATCATTTAGAACCTTTTAAGAAATTTGTTGCTGTCATGCATTGCCAAACATAAACACAGCAACAGCACTGGCATGTAATATAGCATATATATTTCCCAGGAAAATGTTATCTAGTGTGATTATGGTTATGATGGTGATGTGGTTAGGTGCTAGGTGCAGCTGTGTGTAGTGTCTAAAAAGTTTTTTTTAATAATAAAAAAACAAGAGAAAATTTGCCTTCCACATGGAAATTATCAGTGTGATTTGAATCAGATTGCTTGTCTCAAACTACCTGTTGCATAATAATGAATGTACATTATTTTTCTATAGCAAATAAATAATTTATATATTTGTTTAATTTTATTTTATATCTGTGTTAAAAAACAGAGAATGTTAATATGCAGTACACAGTATCACAATAATATATACATATATTAGTTTAGTTTAGACAAAAGTAATAATAATGTAATGTAATAATGTAGAACAATATTTTAAATGCTGTTAGATTAGATGAAACGTCAATGAAGCGCATTTAAAGGCACATGGCAAGGATGCACAGGACGTGGCGACTGATTTTTGGTCATTTTGTGGCCAGGAGCGTGCAGGGCACCCGGGGCACAGAGGAATACATTATCAGTAGGTGTGGTGAGCCTATGACCAATCAATTTTTTTTTACTTCCCCTTAAACGCAGTGCGCTCTGCACACGGCGTTCCGGAAGAGAACATTCCAGAAAGTTCACTTAGTTAATTGTACAGCATTAGAACAATTAATGATCTATGACCTAATTATTCAGTACTACTGAAGTCAACTTGCAATTTCAAGACAGCAAGGAAACTTATGTTTTAACTTGAAGTGACTTCATATTTTTGCAGTGTAAGGTTTGATGCCAAGATGTTGAGTGTTATAGGTATAGGCGCAGGGGAGCAGATTAGGCAGGGGGGGTCTTTGTGTTTTTTATAACCATTGTCCTGCATTTTTGTGGTATTCCATTCCCCCTTAAGAAAATGGGATCCTGTTTATTTACTGTTCATCAGCACTTGCTCTACTGCTCTGGGGTGGACGATTACAGCTGAGTGAGAAGTTGGAATTTAAGAAGCAAGCCACCAAGGTAGGCTGAGTATAGTGTCAGGAACCACACCAGTGGTCAAAGTGGTGGTAGAAATTGAAGCAAGTTGAGGATAAAACCACATTTTCTGCCACGCTAATGGTATTAGAATGTGAGAGGGCTCAGGTATTTGCTCACATTTGTCTGTCGCCATACCTGTTGGGTTGAGGCATGCCCTGTGAAGAAGCCTGATGCAGAATCAACAGTACTGATTTTGTTGAATGAAATCATTAAGCATTCTGTGGGAAAGTCATACAGGAGTCAGTGGCTTTAGGGATAAACATAGAAGTTTCACTATACCTGGCGTCCAACATCAAGTGTTTATTGAGCCACAGAATAAGCTAATTCAAATTGTTCTCTGGGTGAAGCAGCTCCCAGGTGTGTCATTAGATATGAGAGGTAACTCTAAAAGTGAATTGTCTCTTTCTCTCTATTAAATGCTTATGGGGCGGCCTATGAGAGTTCCAGGTTCTCTTTGCTTAGGTGGTGGAGAGTTGTAGCTGATGGGAGAGGAGTTGATGAAGTACTGTAAGCAGGTGACTAAGTGTGTATCATGTGACATCAGGACCAAGTTGGATTTGCCACTGGTAAACCCAGGTGACCAGTTGATTGTCAAGGTACACCAGAAGGTCCAGCTTGGCCCTGCTTGGACAGGACCACACACAGTTCTCCTCTCCACCACCACAGCTGCACAAGTCACAGGTATCAACACATGGGTCCACCTCAGCCATGTGAAGCTACATCAGGGAAACAACGCGAGGGGGAACACACAACCTACAGAGGAGCAGAACAAGGAGGAGTGAAATCCAACCCTGAGGTTGGGCTTGGGTTTTGCTTATATAAAGTCAAAGCTTTTGTCTCCTTTTAATGTTTTGTGATTTATTTATTTATTTATTTATTTATTTTATTTTTTTGAGGTTTGGCAGTAAAGAAAGAGCACAATCTCTCTTCCCCTCAACCCTCACGACAAAGGCAAGCCTGATTCTGGGTTACACGTTGATCCTCTTTTTCA
Organism: Monocentris japonica; assembly: GCA_900323365.1. Classification (NCBI taxonomy): domain Eukaryota; kingdom Metazoa; phylum Chordata; class Actinopteri; order Trachichthyiformes; family Monocentridae; genus Monocentris; species Monocentris japonica. Next base: position 14,941 of record OOFE01050394.1, read on the forward strand.
CCAACACACATATGTATATACACAATTGCAGATAACCACCCCACTGAGTAATGTGACCATACAGATCGTGGATGTGGAATGCCACTCATCCAGGGGATGATCCCTGGATGCTTAACAATGATGATGAGAGACTGAGTTGCCTTTGTTACTTCCACGATGTTCAGAAAACTTCTCTAGTCAACAGGGGAAAACAAATCTGGTGGGAATATGTTTGTTTGTCCTGAAAGAGGTGAACAGATGTGTAACTCTTCCTGTTTGGGTACAAGGTGCTGTAGATAATTACACATCCTTGTTCACAGTGCAATTGTAACACCTATTTTCCAGGTATTAGTACAGTTATAACTCATTCTCTTGTTGCTAATGGCAGAGATGAAGATGTAGTCAAGGCTATTTTAAATGTCCTCCCCTGGGAGCAATAGAATACAGTATCAACATAGTCTCTCATTATGCACCTTCAAAACATGGGTTAGTTAACAAAGGTCCTCCAGTTCAGGGGGTTATTTGGGGTCACCGTGGAAGTATATAAAATAGAGCTGATTCAACAGGCAATGCTATACTGACCAAATAACTACATGCTTAGCCTTTGCTGCTCACATACTAAGCACTACCCTCACCATCAATCTCCACACTATAAGGGATGTCTTTAAAGTGGCTAACAACGATTGCAGCGTTAATGAGTTGACATATTACAGGATGGGAGCACAATACACAATGGAGGTGTCTGCTCTGATAGGAGACCTGTTGGCACATCGGATACCACAGTGGCTGGCAGAACAGCCGCTGATGCACATTAGCTTGGATGACAGCTGAACCTGGGTAATAAGAACTTGCAGGAGTAGAAATGGCATCAAAGCCCCCCATTCTAATGCAACCAGTCACTCCCCTCTTATGGAAAATAATAATGTAAGCGTGCTTATAATATTAAACTATAAACTGCAATAAGATGTATGCATAAGTATAGTCACAGCCAGTGGAAAACTGCTGAGCTACGAGGAATGTGTATGTGTGTTCTTTACCTCTTGACCTGACCAAAGTTTGACTTAGGAAATCTCAAGGATGAGTAGGTCCTGGTTTCAAACGGTCAAGTCGTATCTTTTGACAGTGGGAACTACCCCCTTTATGTCCGGGTGACTGTGCACGGCGTTGATTATATCTTCACTTATCTGCTTTTTACTATGTGTGTATTTAGAGATAGTCACAGTCACGAGTATAAATGTATCTGATGAACTGAAGTGCTCAGCTCATTCTGCATACACCCCGGTGTGTGTGGTTTCAGCTCTGCTTGCAAGCATTAAAGGCCTAAGAGACAAATATTGTGTTACAGCTTTATTAAGCTGCTCTCACCAACTAGACAAAGTGCAAGTGACTTCAATTGCCATGACACCCCTCCCTTATGCTTGTTCCTCTCATTATCGTGTGATCAACAATAACCAATGTTCCTTTTTCGGCTGAGCCAATGATTTATACTAAACATCAATGTGCTTCCATAGGTGGTTGGGTGCTTTGCATGACACCTGATTACACCGGAAAGCCTCTAAATAACTATAACATACTGATCTCAACATCACAGTTAAAAATAGGCTAAAAGGAGCTATGGAAATCTGAGTGCTGGCATGACAGACTGTGATGTTCCTCTCCATGCTCACTGTTCTGTATAATAATAATAATAATATTGTGATGGGCTGGGATTATGACAGGTCAAGTACTTTAGAGAAAGCCTTAAATGCAGTAGAAGAGAGGGTTGAAGCAATGTTAAAAGAGACAGGGAAACTGATAGAGCAGGTCTGTATTCTAACTAGACAGGCTGATGCTCTCAGATAAACCAGATACTATGGTTCAAGAGGCTGCTGTAAAAGTAACTATTGTTTCAAAATAGATCGCAGGTAATCCTATACAAGGAGTATATATATCCTGAAGAGACAATATCCGAAAGAGACAAGAATTGCATATGTTCAAGACTGTGGTTTTGATGATTCTGCTGACATCATGGAGAAAATGTTTTCAAGAAATGCTGATATTATTTGAATGTCTCTCTGGTCGGACCTTCTCTAGGGCCAGCCCGCACATCCCTTGCGTGAAAGTGCTTGGGTCTGTGGGTAGCTGTAGTGGATATTTGAAAGGGGTTTGGTTAAGGTGAATATGCATTACTCTCTTGTTTGCTTTACTTCTTCATTGATCATTTATGTAGTCACACTGGGATTTTTTCATTTTAAGTCACTTATTGATTGAACAATAATCACTGTATAATCATGTAATGATTATATCAATGAAGATGATTGAATTATTGATTGAGCTGTTTGATTTTCTCTACCAGTATTATTAAGGAAGGTTTTACCCGGCAGCACACTCAGGCTTCAGACCAGCTGTTCTGCAGAGCCCTCTTTCAACAGCAGTATAGAGCTCTGAGCTGAACTAAGCACAGACTGACCTGACATCCCCAGGATCCTCAGTTACCAATACGTCCGTCTTACAGCTGGCAATGGGGTTGATTGACAGCTCCACTGGCGGCACCACAAAGCTCTTGCTGACTGGCAGCCACAAACCTTGGCCCAGACTGTAGGATGACCTGAGTTGGCACAGCCACAAGACACACATGTCAGATTAATGCACATACATGTACAGATGTACACAAATAAGCATGCAAAGATACTCACAATTACAGGCATGCACATAGAATAATAATGTAGATTTGTCTGGTTGGTGAGAACCTGACCGGCTGATAGCGAGACTTTATAATCAAGTGTAATAGAGTGTAATAGAAGCAGCAGTATGGCCCTCCCTATAGTAATACCAGTTTTGTATTTAGGGTAATGTCTATGTGCATGTTAGGGGTGGAACAGTGGCATAGTGGTTAGACAGATCCACACTCAAGCCCTCACATTGACAAGCATCTGTCCTGCTCAAGTGTCCTTGAGCGAGACACTGCATCCCTACCAGCTCCAGGGGTGTTGTTTTGTAGCTGACCCTGTGCTCTGACCTCCCTGGAGGGGGGCAAGCAAAAAGAGAATTCCCCTTTGGGAGTCAAAAGTAAACATCATGTACTACTAAAGTACTACATCATCGTCATCATATTAGAATGAAGATGACAATTAGCATCACTAGCACCATATCATGACGTTGAGACCTTAAATACAGTAAACACATACTGTATGTCCCATGTTACCTCAAATTGAATTGTTTCTACTAGTATTAACCAGTGGTAATTCAATATGATACATCATTTCCATTATGCCTCTTCCATCTAGTTTATGGCTGTTAATTACTGAATGTTAACTCTAATTGAGGATCAGCAGTTCCACTGCTGATAAAGCAGCAAATGTTCTTTGAAATGACTGGGTCGTTAGCTAGCACTAAACGTATTTATCTATTTATCTCCTAATGGAGAGGGAGACACTAAGTAATCAACAGCCCACACTCATGGGGATAAATCAAAGATATGTGTCCATGCAATATTAGCAGGTATAAACTGAGGCAAAAAATAAATAGCCCACACAGACACCCTGGAAAGCACACAACGATACTAACTCCCACATACATATAAACAGGTGGGAGTACCAGCAGAATTCTGTGCAAGGTTAGATAGTCTCACATATATGCAGATACATTTTGTTTTGATTATTGAACGTGGATCAAAGGATAAACAGCAGCACAAAAAATGCAGCTAATGTGACTTGACTTCAAAAAACTACATTGGATGTGTTTAGTGTCCTTAGCATGCCAGTCTTGCCGTGAGCACAAATCTCTTTTATGAGCTCTTTATCAGTAGTCTGTTAAGAGCCATGCAGAATCTCGGATAGTGTGCCACTGACCCTGACATATAGACTGGAACACAATGATTCAGAGACCAGATCAATACCCATATCCACTCATAAATAAGACACTGACGAGCCGTCTCTCTCTCTCTCTGTCTTCTTCCAGCGCTATGTTCATCCTGTGACACTGGAGCAATCATTGATTGGCTCAGTACTACTTCCCCATCAATCACAGTGTTGGGGTGCATTTGTGCTTATGTTTGTATCGGGGACAGCACGTGCTGATAGTCCAGGTAGCCCCCAAACCTTCCCTGGAATCTTTATTGCTCTTTGCCTCCAGTTTTGATGCCAAGCCAATAAAAGATGCTGGTGAAAGAAGTGTATTCATGAACAGCTGAGTATACATATTTGGGGGTTTTGACAGGGCACTGACAGGAAAGCAATATGTACATCTGTTAGTTATGTATGCATCCCAGGTTCCTGGAAGGAATGGAACCCACGAAACACAGAAAACGTGGAAAGTGTAACTTCACAAATTCTATTTCATCACCAAAGAGTAAATAAGTGCTACGTATGAAAGAGGAGCATGTAAAGGATAATACCTGATGAAGTGTTTCTTGAACAATTTGGATGGATGATGACCACCAGACGAGATGTACAGACATGCCTATGCAGACTCCATTGAAATCATTAAATTGTAGCTGAAAGGGTCTTTAGTATCCCGCTTAAACTATAGCCACTTGTTAAAGTTTGAAAATAATAAGTGCTTATTCATAATGTCTTTGCATATAATGTTTTAGGGCTTGTTAACAGCTTCCTTCGTTCTAGTGGTTTCTAGCCTAAATACATTATTCTCAGGTATCTCTGCCTGACACATGCGCAGAAGAGAAGCTGACCATGTACAAGATGGAAGGAGATTGACAGATCAGAGTTAAATTTGCCATGGAAATTAACAAGACAATTAGTTTCAGTGTGCTTGGTTTTGCTTTACAACTATCCAGTAGACATACAGTAACATGTAAAACAATTCACCTAGGCTCTACTGATCCCACAAACTCTCAAGAAACCCTAGAAAGAAAAATGATGCTCATTTAACTAGGAGACTGATAGGAGACAAACTTATCCAGTCTCTCTGAGGTCTATTTCTTCTCTGGTGGGAAATGGTCTACCGAGTGCTGCTCATTGACCTATCACTCCCAGTGTACATCAGAGCCAACCAGAGGGGGCCCCTCCAGTTACAATATTAAGGTCCTCATACGGTGCTCCTGATTGCAGAAACAACACCACAGGCAGGATGTCACTTCCCTGAAGTACGAAGCATGCAATCAAAACACTTCAAATGCAGTGTTCATAAAGCTACATTTCCCATATTCGGTGTTGTGCTGTACATGTCTACTGAATGAAAAGGAATTGGAATATATGTCATTTGTGAGGACACCTAAACAAATTCATCATACATTTTGAAGCGATCAAAAAATAAACCTCTCCATTTCACTTCTTCATTTCACCTTTTCATTACAATTCAAAGCTTCTTAAAAAATACAACAAAAAAAATAGTCTCACTGCATAACAGGTCAGAGTTATCTTACCAATTTAAAGGGAAAACAAACACTCCAGAGAAGGTACAACTGTAACAGAAACATTTTGGAGTTCTGGGGATTTTGAAACCTATTGAGGGGCACCGCTGGGTGTTACTGTATGGCTCCTTTGAACCCTGCACTCCTCTAAAAATGTCAGAGACAATGACCCCATAAAGAAATAAAGGGAAATGTCACAAAAAATGGCAGTAATAGAATTTGAAAGGACATCCAGGTCCAACCAGGACATCCCCTTAGGCCATTTCTTCACATAAGAGCCCATGGGTAAAACTCCACCCCATCAAGAGCTGCGTGTATGTGTGTGTACTATTACCACTCCCAGCATGTCTGTCCTCACAGTCCCAGATACCAAACAGAAGACATGCACCCAGGAGATGGTACCAGAAGTGAAGGTTCTTCTCACCTGAATATCTTCTCTGGGGCTTGCTCTCCTGTAACTAGGTCATAGCCTTTCTCCAGGTTAGTGTATGGCCATGGACTTGGCAGAGGAGAGAGAAGAGGGAACATCAGATCAATGACAGTAACATGACTACATTTCTTTATGTAATTATAGTATGTACAACACAGAGTAGTACATAACATTGCTTTTTGTTTTCATAATTTGATGAATATTCTGGGAGACAAAAAACACTCGGATAATCTTGTATGTATACTGAACATATAAAATGAATTAAAAACCAACTAAGGTCACTGGATCAAAAGAAAGCTCTCTTTTTATATGGATAAGATTATCCTCCTTTACAAAATGGTGAATGGGGATTTGAGCCACGATTGGTGAAGATGAACTGCATCCAATTGATAACAGGGGGATTTGCATAAGCATATGGGACAGCCTTTTTATTGACTGTCTATTGGGCCAGTCAGATAATCAGCATCCAAGGTCGGAGTTAGGAAGACGGCTTGCTTGACTTAGAAAGAGAGAAAGTGATAGGGAGAGACAACTATCAGTCCTCAGTCTTATCTCTCTCTCTCTCTCTCTCACTCTCTCTCTCTGTCTGTCACTCTCCATCCTCCCCTGCTATTGTTTCATTACAACCCCTTTCCTCTCTCCTTCCCTTCCTTTTGTCTCTGCTTCTCATCCCACCTTCTTCGTCCTCTCTTTCATGTTAGGTGCAATGACAGAAAGTTTGCAGATATAGGAGGATTGAGCAGACAGGACTTACCCTTCGTTGTGACCCCAGTCGCTGCGAACACAGAAGTGTTTATGTACAGGATCAGGGGAATAGCCTTCGTGACAGCTGCATTCTCCTGCAGGAGAGAAAATGAGGGGGGAAAAGTGACAGATATATTAATTTATCCTCAACAGCCAAATAAATTACCCCGTGTGTAACCCATTCCCGCCCTGCTCATCCATCAGTATAGGAGGCCTGTCCAATAATCAGCTGGCATGCAACCTAGTTTGGCAGCAACCCCTCACCAGCCAACCTCCCCCTGTGTTCTCTCAACATACCATAATAATTTGACCACCCTATGTAATGTTTATGTTCTTCTACACCAAGCCTGATTAAAGTATAACTCTTCCAAACCCATGGTACTTGTCAGACCCAATCCACCTTATGTGGTTTTAGAAGACAAAATGATTTTACTACACACTTGCCTGAATCAGGCAATTTATGTCTCTCCCCTCGATGCTACACATAAAACAAAATAGCAACTGTCAACACAAACAAAATAGCACCAACTGAATAACATCCCCTGAAGACCTTTTCTCTGTTCTCACTGCTTCTAAACCAATTAATTTCATCCTTACTTCAATCAATACCTCCTTCTCAAAGCTTGCTTTTTTTTTCTTCTACCTTCCCATCATGTTAATTTGGTTGAAAAGAAAAAAAAGAACTTTCTACTTTAGCACTATTTCAGTTCAAGGCCATTTGACATTTTGATTAGACAAAAAACATCAACATTCAAACCAAAGCTTTTGGGATGGCACAGAGGTGTTATGTTTTCATTATTGTAATTGTGCCTTATTGTGCCTACAGTACCAGTCAAAAGTTTGGACACACCTGACTGTTTCTCATGATCTTAAAGACATTTTGATCTAAAGGCTTATGCTTAAATGCTTGAAATTAGTTTCTTAAACAAATATAAATAGTGAAGTGAAGATAGTGAAGATCCCTATGTATGAATTTCTTTTCAAAACTAAAATTTAAATTAAAAAAAAAGATTTTTTGAAATGCACCCCCAATGAGTAGTTTTCATTTAGAATTTTAAATTTTAAATTTAGAGGTGGAGAATGTTGAAGATCAATGATTAAATCATTATTTTAAAAGCACACATAGTGATTGTGGCCTTTAAAAGTTAATTTGTGGAATTTCTTTGCTTGTTAATGCCGAATGCCAAAGGGTGGCTACTTTGAAGAATCTAAAATCTAAGATAGTATTGATTTGTTTAACATTTTTTTGGTCACTGCATAATTCCTTTCATGTTTTTTCATAGTTTTGATGATACTATTGTTTTAAAATGTGGAAAATAGGAAAAATAAAGAGAAACTCTTCTACGAGTAAGTGTGTCCAAACTTTTGACTGGTACTGTATTTGCACTCAATGTTGGCAAACCGCTGCACTTTTCTTTTTTGTACTTGCCAAATAAAGTGATTTTTACTCTAGTTCTGATTTTGTTAAATTAATCGGAATATTTTAATAGAAGCTATGCAAACATTTTCTTAATTGGCACAAATATTTCACATGATCCACCACAAAAAACAGGGCATACAGCTGACAAAAGCGCACTATGGCGTCAAAGTAGTCGTTTTTTTATTAATAATATTTCTGTCCAGCTTCGAAAAAAATCATCATAGGTGGAGAGGTGGTACAGTCGAATGTATCTTTCATCTCACATCCTCGGGCATTTTAATCCGTCCCGGAGTTTTCTAGCTAGAACCCACCCAGTTGATTTATGATCTGTCAAGAGATATAAGGTGACAAATTCATAAAATGCCTTAACAAATAGCAAACAAAAACAGGGGATGTAGAGGAGGGCTACCTCCTTCTCTCCTTAACTTTTTTTAGTATTTAACACAAAAAATATAATATGAATTATTTTGTTACTATTTTAAAGGAGCTGCGATTCTAATTCTTGTCTAAAATGTGAAATGGTGGAGGAATGTTGCATTAATAAATATATTCCAAAATGACTAAGAAATCTACTTTTCTGGTTAAAAGGCAAATAAGATTCGGAAAGCAAGCCACTAAAGACAGTTCTAAGGCCATTTTGGTGAAAGAAATTGCACACAAAACAGACAAGCTCAACTTAGACAGGACACAAAACCTTGTAAATCTTCTTTTGATAATTATACAGTAATATGGAGTAAATGGAAAAGATGTCACTGGCTGATATATTGTGTCTAAAGGATATGTTAAATGAAACACAATTTATTAAAAGTTGCAATAGAACATTAAAGCTTCAAATGTATGAATGAAATGTGCACTTGAACTTGGTGCATGATATGCCACATGGCTCCTCTTTGACAAATAATAAATGTCTCTGTGTGTGACACAACCACATCTGTTCTTTACTGTCAAGAAAGTATAGATCTCCCATAATCCTTTCCACCAACACTACAGGGTCAGTGGAAACTAATGTTTTGTTCTCCCTTTCTAAATTAATTATTATATGTTTGTTTTAAAAGGCTCCCTAACCATGACCAGCTGTTTCCCATATTTAAAGCCATTTTTGTAATAGATGTGTAGTACCTTTGTCTATGCTCTATATGAATTGAATATTGGCATAAGCACCTCTGAAACAATCCCAACTGCATCTAAAGAATAGAAATTAATTCCAACAATTCCAGAAGTGATACAGGGTTATGAAATGAAAGAATTTCAGAAGTAAATTGTAAACAGCATAACTTTGTACAGGGTGTAATAATTGTGCATTCATTTACATTCAGATTACCCCATAGCCCTTGTGGGATGTTTCTGAAATTACCCAAGCTTGCCAAACATTTACACGGGGGGGGGGAATACATTACAATTCATTGCTTCAGGTAGTATTCCAAGCGTATTTTTGAATTTGAAGAAATTGAAGAGGGAAATATTTCAAACATTATCTAAACAATCAGGTATAAACTAATTAAAATCAAAAAGACTTTATTTATATTTTAAGATTTTCTTTTTTCTAATCGAGCGCTTTCAGGTAGTGACAGGATACCAGTGCAAATAAGTTTCTTCAATTGGCTGAACTACACACAACATAAGCACTGGGAATAATAAGATGTTATGTATTATCTGACCTCTGGGCTGTTCATATCTGTGTAATTCTATGACCTATGCTTTGTGTAAGACATTTACTTCTTTGGTGCAACCAGACACAGAGCAACAGACAGGCATATTCAATAGTGGCGCATGGCTAGCATCTGTAGTATCAATGCATAATTAACTTGGCAAACGTTGCGGTCCCAATATGTTAATGATCTGTGCTTTGCCACAATAAAATACTTTTATGATGGGAGGAAAAAATGGTAAAAGTCAAAACAATTAGACCAAAACCACAAACAAGCAGAACCAAAAATGAAATAAGATAAATAAAACCACACCCACAAGGTGAAATAAAACAGTTGTAAAAAGGCATTTCTATAAAAAAAACAGTTTTAAGCAGGGATTTAAAAGATGACACAGACTGTGCTAGCCTGAGTCTCAGCCCCTGGGTGCCTGCTCCAAAGCATGGGGCTCTGACTGCCAGATCCCGGTCACCTTTAGTTTTAAGCCTGGATCTAGAGACAGCTTCTATGGCACTGCCTGAAGATCTCTGGCTATGTTCAGGCTCATAAGGGCTCATGAAGATGTAACTTGGGGCTAGACCTCATTGAGCCTTAAAAACTAACAGTAAGATCATAAAATCAATTCTAAAATCTGCAGGAGGCCAGTGCAAGGAGGCTAGAGTGGGAGAAATATGGTTACTAGTTCTGGTTAAAAGTCTGGCTGTAGTATTTTGCACCAGTTGCAGACGGTTGAGGGAGTAAGGCAGGGGTAGTTAAAATTTTCAAGGTATAAAGAAATAAAGGAATGAATTACCATTTCCAGATCAGCTGAGGAGAGGGAAGGTCAAATTTTGGCAATGTTTTTCAGCTGTAGGAAACAGGATTTGTATTTAGCTGTTATTTGTGCACAACCAATTCTCCAGTGGACAGAAATTTGTGGCACAACTGCAAAGCATCCATTAAGTGGTATTTGTAGGCGTATATGAGTGTGTGTGTGTGTCTGTTTGTGACCTTGTTTGTGTTTGTAAGTTACTGTGCCAATGAATGTCCCGTGTGGTGTGAAATTCTAATGTGGTAATTATAGGTAGAGTAACAACACATGGAATATCTCAACAAACAGAACAAAGACCACCCATAGCAAAAGCTACTCATTCAAACGCCAGTATGGACCCTGTCACAGCTAGTGTCTCTCTCTCTCCCTTTCTGTGTCTCTCTCCCTGTGTGCGTCTCTCTTTCTCTCTCTCTCTCTCTCTGTTCTAGTTTGTTCATACTGTCACTCCCATTGTCTCAAATCAGCGCCCATCCGACCTCTGCTGTTTCCCCTTGTTCTTGTTCTGATGACTCTCACCCACTTACTCTGTCTTACCATCCTGGGTCTAAGAATTCCAAGCCTGATGCTCTCTCCCGCTGCTTCAGTTCGATGGAGGACCACTCCAGCCCTGAACCCATCCTGTCTTGCTTCCTGCCTTATAGCTGCGGTTACCTGGAGGATCGAGTTCATTATGAGGGAAGCTCAACGCCTCTAACCAGACCAGTGTAACGGCCCTGCTAACCGCCTGTTCGTCCGCTCACAAGTACTCCAGTGGGGTCACAGCTCCAAGCTTTTCTGTGATCCCAGGTTGAGTCTCCTCCGCAGACACTTCTGGTGGCCCTCCATGCTGAGAGACACCTGCCCTTTCGTCTCCACATGCTTCACTTGTGTTCAAAACAAGCTTTCCACCCAAGCCTCTTCAGGGTTGCTTCTTCCCCTTCTGGTGCCCCGGTGTCCTTGGTCTCATATCTCCCTGGACTTTGTCGCAGGGCTACCACCATTTGACGACTTCTCTCAAACAGCCCACTTCATTCCTTTACATAAACTGTCCTTTGCTAAGGAGACTGCTGAGCTCCTTATTCTCCATGTCTTCCGGATCCATGGCCTACCCCAGGACATTGCTTCCAATAGGGCCCCTCAATTTATCTCCCATTTCTGGAAGTCGTTTTGCACAGTCCTTGACGCCAACTTCTCCTCTGGATACCACCCTCAGACCAACGGACAGTCCGAGCGGGCCAATCAGTCCCTGGAGACAGCATTACGCTGCCTCACCTCCTCGAATCCCACCACCTGGAGCAAGCACTTACCCTGGATTGAATACGCTCACAATTCACTTCCTTCTTCTGCCACTGTTTTCTCTCCATTCCACTGCTCCTTGGGCTACCAACCTCCACTTTTTCAAGCAAATCGACACCTACACTACGCTCTAGGGCAAGATGTCTGGCTCTCCACCAGAAATCTCCCCTTACACACGGAATCCTGCAAGCTGTCCCCCAGGTTCATTGGTCCATTCCCCATCTCCAAAATGATCAACCCCACCGTGGTCCGCCTCAAGCTGCCCCGCACCCTCCCTATCCATGCATCTTTCCCTGTGTCACATATCAAGCCTTTTAATTCCAGTCACTCTACTGACCCTCCAACAAAACAGGAGTGGTCTAGTCTATATAAGGGTATTTAAGAAAAGAAGGAAGTGAGCAAGGCTTTTCCCTCTTGCCTCAGATCGTCTGAAGTAATGGCAGTATCAGAATCATAAAGATCATTAAAAGACTTCCACTGGAGACCACAAACAGTGGTCAACTTTATTGATTTCATAAAGGAAAAATGTCTCGATGGTGTGATGTACAAAAAGTTACATACTGCATATGAAGTACCGTTTTTTAAGTAGACAGATGCCTACCTCATGCCAAGATCTCTCCTACTGAAAACTCTCTGTCGTCCTGTGTGGAGGCATAACACTGGAAAAATGTATTATGGCCATCCATGCAACACCATTCACATTTTATCACCTTGTGTTTAATAATTCATTGGGTGAGTTTATAGGCTCAAGACATAGTTGTGGAGTCAATCACTTCCAGCGTGCCAATGAAAGAAAAGCAGTGAAAATGTGTTTATTTTTTCCTTGTGGATTCTTTCTTGTGGCTTTACCAAATGAAGCACAAGGAGCTACTGAATGGCCTTGAAGCTAACAAAACAAGATAAGCACAACACATTCATCATTCAGAAACATCCCTTTGCACAAGTCCAATTAAGAAGTGTCTCAATAATAAAAGCTGAGTAAAGAGTGGTCTCTTGCAAAGAATGCAGGATACTTATCACATCGATGCCCAGAATTCAGAGAAATTATTTCACTTTCATTCACTCAATGTAAATTTTACGTATTTTGCTGTCTATAATTGTATATTTTCTTGGAATGGAAAGATTCAGTTAAAAGAATGTGAACTGTTTTCTGTTAAAGAAGACAGGCTTGATTTCAGGTGAAAGCAGTGAATTTAAAGTTGGAATAGGTAGTTCTCTACAATATGTACCTGTTTACAAAACAGCTGATATACAGATCAGCTCTCTCAGCCAGAAGGGGCATCCATCATCCTGTTTCTGTTTCTTGCCAATTCAGCTACCCCTTGCTGCTGTGCACTTTGGGCACACATTCATCTCTCACCCTCCAATCTCTGACACAAACATGCCCTACCATGGGTCTCTTTTTCATAGAGACACACAGGCACACAAACAAGCATTCTCATAACCCCCCAACACACATATACACGTAAACACCCCATGAGAGCCATGCCTATTTCAAAGACTAGCCAGCATATGCTTATACAGATATAGTGCTAGACTTAGTTGTTGGAGTGCCACAAGGAACACCAGAGACAGGGTCTGCCAGATGCCCTATACATACATTATACATTCAAACCACAGGCTCTGAGGCTCAACCATGAACTACACCCATCTGATGTTGTCACCAGTGGTACCCCCAGTAGCCCCAAACACCTCTTGGCAGAGACAAGGAGTGCTCTCTTCCAAAAGAAGAGTGCCAGGAAGGTGGTCACTTCGATGCAAAGTGGACACCTTAGCCTCTGTGTTCCCTTAAGTTAAGGCACTGATCCTTAGCATCTAGTTACAGCATCTAACAACTATTCCAAGGGTAGAAACTTTTAATCAGTTTACTTTTTCATCTCAAAAAATTATGGCAGTCTTTTCCCAAGGGGGCTAAACCAGTTGGGGCCCCAACCGGGGCTCTTCACCACCCACTTGGTGTGGGGGAACTCTTACCGGGGGAGCTCTTGGGGGGGCAGTGTTCATCAGTATAGAGTTGCAAATGATTGCCCTCTTGTGGCCTTGGCAGTTATAGGACATATACCTTCCCCTTTGCTTTTGGAAGGGCAGCAGGCTAGCATATGCCTGGTTTGACAGGGACAACCAAGAGGCGGCCACCAAGGCTGTGCTCCCCGCTGACCACCAGCCTCTCACACTCTCCCCCACCGACGTGTGTGCTGCACTGAGCCGGACTAACGCACGTAAGGCTGCTGGCCCTGATGGCATCCCCGGACGCTTGCTCAGGCCCTGTGCTGGGCAGCTGTCTGAGGTCCTGACTTCAACCTGTCACTGGCTCAGGCAGTTGTCCCCACGTGCTTCAAGACCACCTCCATCGTGCCGGTGCCAAAGCACTCCACTGCAGCGAGCCTTAATGACTTTTGCCCTGTTGCACTCACCCCCACCATCATGAAGTGCTTCGAGAGGCTGGTCCTGGCCCACCTAAAAACATTCCTACCAGCCACACTGGACCCCCTCCAATCCGCCTATCGCCAGAACAGGTGTACGGAGGACGCCATCAGCTCAGCATTCAACACCATCACCCCCTCCAAACTGATCTCCAAACTTGGTGACCTTGGCATCAACACCTCCCTCTGCAACTGGATACTGGACTTCCTAACCAACAGACCCCAGTATGTTAGGTTAGACAACCACACCTCCTCAACCCTCACCCTGAACACCAGTGTCCCACAGGGCTGTGTGCTGAGTCCTCTCCTCTATTCCCTCTTCACCTATGACTGCACACCTGTACATGGTTCCAACACCATTATCAAGTTTGCAGACAACACAACAGTGGTTGGCCTCATCAACAACAACGATGAGTCGGCCTACAGGGAGGTGGTCCGGCACCTGGTGGCGTGGTGCGCCGACAACAACCTGGCCATCAACACCAAGAAGACCAAGGAGCTCACTGTGGACTTCAGGAAGTCCAAATGTAATCTAATAATCTAATCTAATATAGCCTCTTCATCAGGATGACAGGGATGTTGACGGCTGCCTTTGCAGTAGTATCACTGGGCCATCTGTACTTGCGTCCCCTCCAGGTATGGACAAATGGCCTACACTTGGATCCAAGACAGGACAGGTTCAAAAAGGTCAAAGTGTCCAGCCAGTGCATCCTTGCCCTCTGGCCTTGGAGGAGCAATGCATATCTAACCTTGGGCTCTATCCCCTTACATTAGGAGGCGGTGATAACAGATGTCTCCCTACTCTGGCACCTAGGAGCAACAACAGCTCAGTCACAAAGTGGTAGACCACGCAATCTCACAGAGCAGGGGCAACGAGTGCTGAAGCGCGTAGCGCGTAAAAATCGCCAATCATCTGTTGCAGCACTCACTACAGAGTTCCAAACTGCCTCTGGAAGCAACATCAGCACAAGAACTGTGCGTCGGGAGCTTCATGAAATGGGTTTCCAGGGCCGAGCAGCTACATGCAAGCCTCACATCACCATGCGCAATGCCAAGCACGCTGCAACTGGACTCTAAAGCACTGGAAACGTGTTCACTATGTGGCAGTCTGATGAACAAATCTGGGTTTGGCAGATGCCAGGAGAACGTGGCCCGGACAGCTCAGTTGGTAGAGCATGAGACTCTCAGTCTCAGGGTCGTGGGTTAGATCCCCACATAGTGTAAAACTGTAACTTGTAACTGTTCCAGAATCAGAATCAGAATCAGAATGGGGTTTATTGCCAAGTAAGTTTACACATACAAGGAATTTGCCTTGATCTGATGGTGCAACATTTAACAGAAGAAAAACAAGTCAAAAATATAAAAAAAAAAAAAAAAACACAAATTCACATAATAAATTATAAAAAGAAGACAAAACATATAACAGACAAGAGATGTGTGCAATAAGGTGCAAGTGGGAAATATGTGCAAGTTGCCTATTTGTAGTGTGTGTGTGTGGGGGGTGGGAGA
>OOFE01050396.1:0-20855 GCA_900323365.1 Monocentris japonica
TGCGTGCGCATGTGTGTTTGTGTGCGTGCATGCTTTTTCTTGCACTTCTATCCTTCTATCCTTGTGAGACCAGACCTCACCAGACAGTGGGGATTTTTGCAAAACGAGATCATTGTGACCGGTTCTGACTAGTTTAGGTTTAGGATTAGGATTAGGATTAGGATTAGGATTAAGATTAGGTTTAGGATTAGGTTTAGGATTAGGATTAGGATTAGGTTTAGGATTAGGTTTAGGATTAGGTTTAGGATTAGGTTTAGGATTAGGATTAGGATTAGGATTAGGTTTAGGGTTAGGATTAGGATTAGGATTAGGTTTAGGATTAGGATTAGGATTAGGATTAGGTTTAGGATTAGGATTAGGTTTAGGATTAGGTTTAGGATTAGGATTAGGATTAGTTTTAGGTTTAGGATTAGAATTAGGTCTAGAATCAGGTTTAGGGTTTAGTTTAGGCCTGTAGTGGTGAGGGTTAATGTTAGAGTAGGGGTCAGGGATGAATGTAATCAATGAAAGGTGTGTGGGGGGTGTGTGTGTGTGTGTGTGTGTGTGTGTATGCATATACATATTTGGATGTGTGTGTCTGTGTGTGAGGTGGTGTAAACACAAGAAATCAATTTGTTAATTGTGTTGATTACGCTTATAAATTGATTACAACTGAGTGATTACAATAAAACATTAAGTAGTTTCACTATTTAATGAACCAAGCCTGAGAAAACTGAATCATAGTTTAGTACTCAAACGTAGATACATTTTAAAATGATCAAGTATTGCATGGTAAAGTCACAGAGTTACAGTATTTCCAATGTCCTACATGAGTGCGAACATAAATACAGTATGTGTGTTGGTGTGTGTGTGTGCATGCTAGTAGACATGCTTTTGTGTGTGTGTGTAGGAAATGTAGACAGATTCTACTCCAATTTCCTCTGCCAGAGCCTCTCCTCCTTAGACTGCCATCTGAATGCTGACTGTGTCAGAAACTCTCTGTGTTGCTGCACTATGGAAGAATACCTCTCACATTTTCATACAAGCTCTGCTGGAAAAATGCAAAAGAAAATGCTGAAAAATTAAAATACATTGTGAAATAGCTGCTTATAGAACAGCGCTGTGTGTGCTGTCACTCAGAAAGCTGTCCGAGGTTTGATATTCTGTCAGTAACATTGCAGCAATGTCGTGCAGAAAAGGACGGATGCTTGTTTAGTAGCCAGAGGTAGGTTATTGACCAGCATCGCAGAGGAGTAATATAAAATTCCTGGACCACTCAAACTATCATCTTGACATGGACACGCATTGACAGATGTTCAAATGATTTTTGATATTACATGCGTTTGTTTTTTGTTTTACTGTATGCACATGCATTTTCTACATGTGCCTTCATTTCAAAATGATATTTGATGGAGCCCCTCCAGTAACAGCAGGCACAGACAAACAGAATGCCTCTTTCCAATGTCTCTATTCAGAATTGTTTAAGCTTCTCTTTCCACAATTCTGGTAAATGGTGCAATTTGAACACACACACACACACACAAACACACACACACTCTCACTCACTCACTCCCTGAAGCCAGGCAGACACACTATCCATCCTCATCCTCTCCTAACGAGCCTTTAACTAGGCAAAACAAATGACACCTCTCAGATCATAACCAGATCCAGGCAGAGAACGCACGGTCTAATTTACAAAGACATTCATTATGGGATGGTCCTTTAATGCATCGGATGCAAAAGGGAGGAGAGGACATAAGGTGCATGGAGAGGAGTGGCGAAGAGAGGAGGGGAGTGACTGTGTTTATCAGAGGATGCTGACTCTTCTTCTTTTTTCAGTGCTTATGAGCAAATTCACTGTTTCCATGCTTTGTTTCCCTTTGATGAACTGACTTGAATCCCTTTTTGCAGAGCTCATTGTCTTCACATTTCAACACGCGTGTCTCACAAATTTGTGTATTGATACTGTGTATAAATGGCTTGAAGACATGCTATTGCTGCATGATATCTGCATTGCTAGTTTTGCCTGAGAGAGAGATGAGCCACATGAAAGTCAACGACTGCAATCATGCAGCATTATAACTATAGAGTTTTAACTATTCTCTGCAAGCCAGATGCCATTGTTATTAAAACCTATGGTGTATGTCGCAGAGGTGTATCTAGCGCCTGCTTGAGGTTTGGCATGCACATGTTTGTCCTTGATATTCAGTGTGTTTTCAGCACAGACCTATCACAGTCGCATCCATCTCTGTAATGCCACAGTGTCTTGCAGAACAAGAGTACAGTTTGTATCTGCCAGCTAAACAAGGAAAAGTTTTTTAGGAGAGATGGTCTCTCACAGCTCATCTGTTTAATGGTTTGACAGCTTCACTCTGCATCAGTTCTCATTACGCTGCTGTCACAGTCCAATTAGCAGCCATTGAAATTAAACAGGAGAGATACAAGATTCAGAAAACTCATCTCCTTCAATTTGTCAAAACAAAATGTGCTGTCATCTTTAAAGCAATCATGCATGGAAACAGTGGCTACACAGATGTGCAATTTGTAACAATCATGCTAATGTTATTTCATTTTAGTTTTGTTCCTCATAACCCATGGTGTTATTCACACTGATGATGTCCCATTTACAAATGTAGACATTGTACCAAGGCCTTTAGAAAAAATGCCATGATTGGTAAGTCTAGTGTAATGGTAGAGGTTTACTGAGGGTAAATTGTTGTTGGTGATGACGATGATGGGGACAATCACAATGGTGATGCTAATGGTATGGATGTAAAAATGCAGAGAGACCTGTTGCGCTCAAGTGTAGTCCGTACAAACATATGAGAAAAAAAAATCTCCTTCAGAATCAAGGCTACTGAAAACAAAGTGCTCACTTAAGCACTTTATTTTTTTGAGCGTCCGTCATAAGAATAAAGTATATTGTGTAGCTTATTGTGGAGTTTTTTTTCTCATCGTTTAGCAGTGTGTGGGTTTTCTTCTACTCTGCTTGTTTGAATGTTATAGAAGTAAGCATGTTATTATACTCTCAAGTCCAATGTCAAAGGCCTACAAGCCCAACTAAAAGCACAGTGGTTTCCATGATCGAAGTCCCATACGATGCATCAGCAATGCATTAGTCATTAGAGATATTGAAACATAAAACTAATGCATCTCCATTAACTGGTTTCTGGACCCTTCTTCATGCCTTCCGACGAAAGAAAAGAGTACAAAGGATTATCCAAACCATTCCTCCCAGGTGTGGAGGAATAATGCTTGTAGTATAATGGACCAAACAGATGAAATGCGACATCGCAAGTGTGCTATTCTCTTTCAATGAGAGGAGGGCGCCGAGCAAAGCTTGATGTTTAAATTGCCACGCTGAAATCTGTTCAACTTGTGAGAGGTAGTCGTGCATGGTCCAGCCAATTGATGATGAGGTTATTTTTATCAACCAATTAGATTTAACTTTATTGTGTTGTGAAATAGCATCACATCAGCGTGGAGGAGAAGTTGACATATTAGGTAAGTAATGGTCATACTGACAAACAAGCTAGCACAGTCTTTGATTAGCAAGGTGATTAGCAAGTTGTAATTTGGGGAAATGGAAAGTGTGCAGGCAGCTGGATTGCTAACTGTTTCTATGGCAACCACCGCTCACTGAATGCGGACTTCCATGTCCACTTGTAGAGCCGCTGAGAAATCTGGTCCCCCTGCACACGGGGATTGAAGCTAATCGCAAATATTAGCCGCTTATTCACATACCATCTGTTTGTCCCATATAGACTCATAAACAGGGTGCATCTGTAGAAGTAAAAGTTTTGTAGTAGTTTTGTTGTCAGTGTCACTGTGGCTGAACTCAGTTTTCATGTCCCGATGTAAACTCAGCCATCTAACCTCTGCATGGATGGATGTGCCAGCTCATTACTGTGAGCATCAGCATCCTTGGTGCCTGCATGAAGGATGCCAGAGACATGGCAGGCTGATAGACTGTCAGGGCTACACACACACACACACACACACACACACACTCACCCACTCACACATGAGCACACACATTCAAATAACCACACACTCAAACACACACACACACACACACACATTCAAATAACTACACATACAAATACACATAATGGAGGGTTGACACTCTCTGGGCTATGCACAGACAGCCAGACGGTCCCTGTCAGCTGACAGTGAAAGTCCAGCATTGTGAAAAGTTGTAGAGACTACAAATCTCAGCAAAAGGTTGGGGTGTCAGGGAAGAGACTCAGCTTTATTTCAGCTGCACTGCAGGCACTGCGCCACAGACCCTTCTGGAGAACAATGCAGCTCCAAGGTGATAACTCTGGTGGGCTATAAATAAGAACTTTGACGTAAGAAAAACTAAGGCAAATAAAGTTCTGGGCCTGAATGAAGTTTAATTGTGTGTGTGTGTGTGCACATGCATGTCTTCATGTGTATTTGTGCTTGCTTTTGAGTGTGTGTGTGTGCATCTGTTTATGCTTTGCCTCTGACTCCCCATATGCTTACTAACAATCTTCCTCATCAGGTTCCACATTCAAAGCACACAGCATGCTCCTTACACTCCATATACAGGAGACACCCCTTTGATCAATGGCCTGCTGATAATCTGTTCTACAAGCTGCTGATAATGGCTTCCAAAGTCTTGTCGAAGAAATCAAAAGGAAACAAACAACTGAGCGCTTATCGTGGATCAATTCATTACATTCTCCTACTCTCTCTCTTTCTGTCTTTTATTGTTTCATCCCATCTTGGTAATTTAGCTGAGGCCTGTGGCTTGTCAAGGGATCAAGTCCAAGCAGCTCTACTGGCAGGGCTTTAATGAAACACTTGTGGCTTGCAAAAGGGTTTTGTGTGTGTGTGTGTATATGTGTGTGTGTGTGTGTGTGTGTGTGTGTGTGTGTGTGTGTGTGTGTGCGCACATCATACTCAGTAAACCAGACTCTCACTCTCTGTACACTGGCTGAGCCAGTGTAATTGAACATCCTGCTGATTCTGCCATAAAAGACGTAGAGTCAAACACACACACACACACACACACACACACACTCAGAAATGTGGTAGGTAGTGACATGACCAGTGGCAATAGGATATGCCGACCAATATGGATATGGTGAGGCGGGCAGGGGCAGGAGACGCCATCGGATGGTCGGAAGTGTTGAGAAAACTGCAGGAGTCAGCAAAAACATTTACTTTTTAGTAAGACGAGAACGCTATGGTAGCTAGAGTACTGTAGTCAACAAAAAGGCACATATCTCATGTATCGCTACAACAGCAGCAGCATATTGTGAGGATCATATTAAGACTATATTTTTGGCAGTTTAGAGTATCAGTTTCGACAGAAAAGGAATTGTAAAGGAGGAGTGAAATAGGCTGAGACAGGAATTTGGCCCATGAGCCCAGGGGATTGTGTGTGTGTGTGCAGTGCACCAATGCAGTAGGTGGAGGGGCTGCAAGGTGAGGACTGGGCTCCATTGCTGGTTTTGGATTGGAGACAGACAGATGGGTTGGGAACTGGAGGTCTTGAGGTGTGTGTGTGTGTTGGAGGGTTGGGCGCTCTGGTTATGAATGAGGAGTTGTTAGGCACCGTTCCCTCTAATTTTTCAGAGCCTTGAGCAAATACAAACAGTGTAAAGCATGGACTATTAGCACACATAGCCCTTTCCAAAGATCAGTGTAATGTTTCCTTTAAAGTGCTCATTTAGGCTCGGCGTGGGACTAAATACAGTCGATATAAACAGCTTTTGGGTCTCTCTGCAGTAGCGTGCTGTGAATTTTAGACCTGAGCCATGCACTAACCACCCAGGTCTATTAGAGCACAGCAACTCCACAGAAAACAGTTTTGTGTCACCAAACAAGAATGCACTCAAAACCAATTGTATCTACCCATTCAACCACAAAAAAACAATAGAAATCAATGGACACAAACAAGATTGCTAAGCCTTGAAATGTTTTGTGTTATTGGGTATTGTGTTGTAAATGTGTTTGAGCTGCCAGAAAGAAAGCCTCGCGTGTCTCCATGCTTTAACAGAGGTTCAGTGAAGAAAGAGGATTGAGTCAGTAAGTTCTTGACATCTGACAGAATATGCCTAAAGGGGAAAAATCTAAATCTGACTGTTTAAAATGCAGAGGGAGAGGATTTCAGGAAGTTTCAGTTTAGCTCAGACTTCCTTCTTCACCTGGAGATACCACGCAAAACAATTGATTGCATAAGAGGACACCATTTTGGCAAATTCGCAAGCTCTACACTGAGAAGCAGGAACTCTGAATGGGATGAAGAAGCAAAGATGATGAACTAATGATACATTTTTTCTTCAAAGAATGTCTTGCTGGCCCCGATGTTTCCCCCAAACATACAGCAGTTCCACACATATCTAAACATGCATTTACAGTATCAGTGTTACAAATGTATTGCTTGACTTTGACACCACGCTGTGGAAGCTAATGCTTGTGCACTGAAAAACATTTTTTGTGCACAGGGCTCCAAGTAACTGTGAGTGGAGGGGTTGGAGTTGGCTGAGGGATGAATGGAGGGAGGAAGAGTTCGAAGGGTGGGTTAACGGCGGGCTCAGGTCTCATCGTGGTCAGCATCTGGAGCCAGGGCTCTCATGCCATTTTAATGGAGGTTAAATTAACTTATTGATTTTGAGAGTCCAGCTGAGATCAATGGGCACAGCTGCTTGGCAGGGGGGAAGAGAGAAGGAACGAGTAGATAGAGTGTGTGATAGTGGCTGTGATACTAATATGATGGCTGTATGATGGGTGGCAGTGGTGTTTTATGTATTATCCAACACAAAACATGATATCCAGGTATATTATCCTACTACAGAAATACTAGCGCTTCTAATGTGTCTTCTAGTGTGTTTGACACTGTAGTGAATATTAGAGTGAAAGGGGATACAGAAACACAGAATACCTCAGCAGGCAACTAAAGTGGCATAAAGGAAGATAAATGCAGTAAATCAGTAAAGGAAGTAATGCAATGTAATGTAAGGGATAATGTATAGCAAGCATTACTACACAATGAGCCCCAACAGAGTGAATGAAGCCCCCGACGCGAAGCGGAGCTGCTTACAACACGGCTACTTACCCAAGACATTGATCATTTCACACAAAATATTGATTTTACATTATTGTATTACAAGCTAAAGTAATTTACAAGCTTCCACCAAAACATTCCAACAGGACTGCAACCATAGAAACATCTGTAGCTAGCATCCACGGGCGACACTGCAGCAGAACTACTGTAACTCTAACCAGGAATCAAAGGTTTCAAATAAATTAAAAGTAATATTGAAAAATAGGCTAAGTGAGTTTTTGTCTGCTGTAAGTCTTTTTTGGCACAAGGTGTCGCCAGTTAATTTGATTAGACATCAATAAAATGGACCGGACGTCTTGACTGCAGAGTGATGATTGCATGTGAAACAGCCAGGGGTGTAAAAAGTACCCAGAAATTATACTTAAGTTAAAGTATGGGTACTGGTCCAAAATTTGACTCAATTACAAGTCAAAGTATCTAGCTAAAAATACACTTGAGTAAAAGTCAAAAAGTTTCCACTTTTAAATGTACTCAAGTATTAAATAGTAAAAAGTGTTCTTTAATTTTAGAATTGTCAATCCATTGCAATAATAAAAAAGCTTAGGGGACACTTGCATTAAAATTACTTCACTAAATTCACTAAAGCCAATCGTAACACCGGGAAAACCAATTGTGACTTAACAAAGGCTAAACGTAACACCACGAAAGCCAATTGTGACACCACAAAGACCAATTGTGACATGACTAAAGCCAATCGTGACATCACAAAAGCCAATCGTAACATCACAAAAGCCAATTGTGACATGACTAAAGCCAATGGTAACACCACAAAAGCCAGTCGTGACATCACTAAAGCCAATCGTAACGCCGCAAAAGCCAATTGTGACATCACTAAAGCCAATTTTAAAATCACAAAAGCCAATTTTAAAATCACAAAAGCCAATCGTAACATCACTAAAGACAGTTGTGACACCACGAAAGCCAATTCAATATCGCAGATCCTAAGGTTCTTGTCAAAGAGTTGAAAAGCATTTTTAAATTGGCACTATGGTTACTGTCCACTGGAAGCTTGTTAGCATTTTGTATCAATGCTAGTGGAAATGAATGGGTTCAGCTAGCCAGTATTTACCAAACCAGATACTGGCTAGCTGACCCCATTCGGATGCTGAATGGCTGCCGATCGTTTTGTCCTCATCACTCTAGTTGCCATCTTCTGTAGCTGCTCTGACTGTCATATTCTGATAGCAGGTGTCATCAAAGATCCCTGCTTTCTGGTCTTGCACAAGGACCAATAAGCATGGGTATGGGTGGGTTAATTTTCCATTGATAGGGATCTTATTGGTTTTAAATAAAGTACGGCCGTGGGGTTATTAGTTCAGGAGTAAGGAGTAAAAAGTACCTTTTTTTTCTCAAAAATGTAATTGAGTAAGAGTACATTGAATAATACTCGAGTAAAGTACAAATCCCTCAAAATAGTACATAAGTATAGTAACAAAGTACAATTACTCAAGTTTTGTACACCCCTGGAAACAGCGGCCTGTTTGCGTTCATTTGCCACGCTGAAATGAGTATCAGCAGAGACAGAAAGAGAGAGAAGGTAGTAGGCATCATGCCAGCTTAACTGCATTGTGGAACTCTTTGTTATAGACAAATCAAAGAGAGAGAAGAGAGAGAGAGAGAGAGAGAGAGAGAGAGAGAGAGAGATCACGATCAGATAGAGAAAATTAGACCGAATTGCCAGTGTCATTACCATGTTCTGTTTCGGAAAATGGCCCACCCTGGGCCGACTACTATTGTTAGACAGCTAACCTGAAACCTGACTCGCGTCCGCACATGTCTCTGTCTCAGTTGTCTCTCTCCTTTTATCTCATTTCATCTCAGGTACTTAATACACATGCACACTACAGTGCAAGAACACACATGCGCACACACACACACACACACACACACACTGTCACAAAGATGATATTGCAGTTATTTGAAACCCAGCATGACTGTAATGCTTTCTTCTCTCATCCCAGATAAGGTATCAAGAGTACAGTTTTCTCAGGAACATCCCATCATGTGCTCTGTTATTTTTCTGCTGTAAGATTTAACCATGACATTCATCGTCTTCATCTCCCTCTCTGACTCTTTCTTTCTTTCTTTCTCTCTTTGTTTCTCTCTCTGTTTCTCTCTCTCACACACACACTCACACACATACACAAACACTCGCTCTGCTTTTGGAGTGTGTATTATTCTAAGCAGGTCAGCTTCAAGGCCGCTGCTGGCGTTTGTTTTCAGAGCCGGCCACTGACCTTTCTCTGTGAAGTTGGTAATTGAAAAGGTAAGAGAAAAGGTCAACCCAAAGCTACAGGGAGGGGCTCACTGATCTGCTTCACCTGACTGGCCTTCAAAAAATGATGCAGAATTAAATGGGAAATACTTACTATATATTTTCTTTTCTTTCTTGCATTTTTCTGGCTCAAGAAAAGTCATTTAATTTCTGGTTTGTCTGGTTCAATATGGAATGTGTTTGGAATGTTCTCAAGTCTTTCTCTCCCCTTCTGGTTTTCAAAGTCCTTTTATTAAAAATGTTAAATGAGATTGAAAACAATTCCTCTGCTGACAGAATTCATGACTTATAGTGAAAGATTTTTGGATGAATGTATCAGTGTCAGTTGTTACACACTGGATGAATTATTTGACACATAAGATAAAAGTCAGCTATAAATAGACCATCATTGAAATCCTAAATCATACATCACGCCCCTTGTACAACCATCAATCACTCCTGATTGGCTTGGCCACACGATGGCCCACAACCAACCAGAAGTAGCAGATCTATTCTGGATAACAACAACCAATCAGCTTCAGCGTTCTATGGATAGAAAGGCACATCAGTCAAAGTCCCAGTTGTCTTTTCCATGCCTGTCTGCCCCTCAGACATCAATTACACTTTGGCCCAGACCAATTGCTAGATGGGATTCTGCAGCCAGCATGCTACAATTGAAATCATAAATTACACCTTTCATTGCTCTGTATATTCAGTATTACTAGGCATGCACACACACACACACACACACACACTGCCTCTCTATCCTAGCCTCCCTTGTGAAAACCTGACATAGTGGATCAGGCTGGATGATGGACAATTCCAGCAGGGCGGTGAACAATCAGATGTGCTAACCTTCAGGGCCAGCTAACCCCTATTGGGAATGGGGGAAGAGATCCAGGGATGGAGAGTACAGATAGAGAGATGGAGAGAATAGGTCAAGAGACAGAAGCTCAGTTCCCAGCTGATTGGGGATTGATGAGGTTTTTACACAGTACAGGTTAGATGGTGCCTGCATGCCTGTCAGGGTAAATCTCTGAGAGATTGGAGATTGGAGCTGGGTCTGTCTAGCTCCAACTCGCTCGTCCCTGGACTGTCTTGAGTAGTGATGGATTAGTAGGTTCCAGCTTCCAGGGAAATATATTTGAGAGTTTTTAATCAACACACAAGCAATTCAGTTTGGTACACTTATTTATTTGCCTCTTAGGAGCAATGGAATACAGACAAAAGAGGTTTGTGGTAAAAGGGTTATGTGTGAGGAATTGTGAAGTCAAGTTCAATTATTCATGAACTGCTTTTAACAAGATTTATCACAAAATGCTTTACAGAAAACACAAGTAAATCAAAGTGTGTTGGTGTGTGTTTGTACATACACCAATCAGCAACAACATCAAAACCACTGACAGGTGAAGTGAATAACATTGTTTATCTCGTTACAATGGCACCTGTCAAGGGGTGGGATATATTGGGAAGCAAGTGAACAGTCAGTTCTTGAAGTTGATGTGTTGGAAGCAGGAAAAATAGGCAAGTGTAAGGATCTGAGTGACTTTGACAAGGGCCAAATTGTGATGGCTAGACGACTGGGTCAGAGCATCTCCAAAACGGCAGGTCTTGTGGGGTGTTCCTGGTATGCAGTGGTTGGTACCTACCAAAAGTTACACAGCTAAAACAGGAAATTAGGATTCTGAGCCAATCATCTTCTATAAAATGACACTTGATTCAGGCATACATAAAAATTCAAGTTTAAGAATTAAAAATGAAGTAACGCCAATCAAATTACATTAAATTCATTCATTTACACAGGTCATTCATTTGTATTTCCATTGGACAAAATGCTTTATATTTCTTTGGACATTCAACTTAATGACTGCATGAAACGGTTATCTGAGCTCACATAATGACTATTTCCTCTGATAGACAGGAAATGTAGACAGGCGTTACAAAGCAGTGCTGAAATGGGATTGATTTTCTTGGCTGATATTATCTCCTTGGAAAACACCATGATTAGAAACATGCCTTAACATCTCAAAGAAGTCATGTTTCACTTCACGGGGTTAATAACCTGTCTGCATTTACACTTACTATGTGACATGCTACCAGCCTCCAAGCCAAGTCAGGAAGCCAGTTTGAGCATTTACAGCAAGGTGGAGTATTTGTGAGGAGCTCTTATGACCCTGTCGCTTTAGCTAAAGCATATTCAAGTTTAGCTGTTGATCTGTCAGTATTCTGGATCATGCCCTCTTCCCACATACCTGCCTTTAAGATAGATGATGTTCCTGCTCTATTGATTGGCTCCATTGATGTCACCTGAGCTGAGACTGAAAATGAAAAAGATAGTAGATGGCACACAGCCAGGCAGCCTTAGTATTAGCAAACACACTTCACACACACTTGACTGGCTCGAGGCAGACAGACAGACAGATAGAGAGGACCAAAGAATATGTAGAGTATAAAATCCTGTGTAACCTATGTAACCAATCCTGTTAAGCAGAGAGACAGGAAGGCCGTCGGGTCCCTTGGGTGCAGTGCAGAGCACCGTCAAAGAGCATCAGATAAGCATTGCATACTGTGTCAGAGTGAATATTGACACACATTCGTCGGTCCAGTCACTTTTTAATCAATCATTAAGGGGTTGCTGGCCCTTGGTGCAGAAACAGGAGAGAGGCTCCTGTTTTGACAGGGTAGGTGTAGCTTACACCTTTAAATGAGGCATACAGAAAAGCACTCACTATTGCCAGAGAGAAACTTAGTTTTTGGGTGCAGAGATTCTTGAAACTAAATATTACAGCTGGTCCGACAGCTATGAGATTTGTTCAATTTGTTGAACCAGCCAATATGGAAGGTAGCTCTCACTTTTACTTGTCAATGTAAGACAGCCTTTATCAAATACATTTATTACCTATATGTTTGTGCAGTACCAGTGAATTAGGGC
This sequence comes from Monocentris japonica, assembly GCA_900323365.1. Lineage (NCBI taxonomy): Eukaryota > Metazoa > Chordata > Actinopteri > Trachichthyiformes > Monocentridae > Monocentris > Monocentris japonica. The sequence goes on from OOFE01050396.1 coordinate 12,265, forward strand.
TAGAGGGGTTCATAGTATAGCAGTTCCCATTCCAGGGTCATAAAAAAAGGAGTGAGCTGATTTATAAAGGCACATGACTTGATAGAACAGTTAAATAGATTGATAATGGAAACTCTTTGAAGACATGTCACTCCTACTTCTCTGGGCTTCCAGCCAGTGTGAACCCAGCGCCAAGGACCTGGTCGTCCATTCTTTTTTTTTTTTATTTAACCAATGGCGTCAAACGGATTTGAACGCTACTTTTTTTTTTCAAGTGCACCAGAGATGGAAAAAGGGCCCTCAGCCAACCAGGCAGCTGCCGTAATGTGTCTTACAGCTCTCTTCCTCTATCACAGTGAGCCCTATTACTGAAAGGACACATCCTTAAAAAGCTGCTATGACTGTGGTTGAGTAAGGGCAGAGCCATCTGACTGCACATCCGGCTGGCAGAACACTTCAGGTCCTGGGATCGCTCAGGGGACCAGAAGACTGTCACTGTCTTCTGAACTAAGGGTAGCACTACGCTGTCAGTTTCCCTAGAGCAGGAGCAGGGGCGGCTGAGAGGCAACACGCTGTCACAGCACAAAAGGAGCAACACGCTGTCATTTCCTAGACAGAGAGAACCAGTTTATATAAGAATAGCCAGTGCACCTCTTTCTTTCTTGTCAAAATGTGGTAATTGGATTTTCCGAGAGACTCTTTAACAGCAATGGATAGGTCAAGTACCAAGAAAGTTTATACGACATGTACCTAAGTAAACTGAACCCACAGAGGTGTGTGCAAAGACCCTGGTCCTTTCATTGTGGAGTTAGCATGCTCTCTCCGTGTGTATGAAATGAAGAAATAACAAATAGCTTGGCATCTTTTTGTGCAACTAACACATGTAAAAAAAAAAAGGGATACATGGCAGGTATAATCAGCATGACTGCCACAGCCATGTGACATTCATCCTCAAATAAAACAGAATAGCAACTTTATTGCATTTACAAAGAATGTTCCCCAGATTTATCAAATTTGTCAGATGAGCCACTAATGGTATATCTAGTTTTCTCAAGCCTCAGAGCCAATGCACTTCTCCCCAGATATCTGAGTTATGGAATCTTAGAGGAGGTGATGACGGAAGATGAAATGACTTATTCTGTGATGGATGTGTGAAAATGTCCATAGTAAGCCTGGCAAAGTTCAGTTTTGGTTAAACATTGCACAGAAGGAAAACACATATGAAGAGTCATTCCTGTGCAGGTATTCTTTTGGTCATTGTTCAGCACCTACCATGTTACCCTTGGTTCTCCTCACCAGCTAGGATCTCTAAAGGCTACCCCTTCATACACACACACACATGCATACACAGACTCACAAAACTGCACATTTTCCTTTCATTCATCATCCAAGTTTGGCATAATTTCTATCAGTTCTGTCAACCAGTAGCCACTCTCCTGTCAGCCTTTCAGAAGTGACAGCCATGCTCTCTGCTCTCTCTTTCTCGTTCTCTGATTTTACACTGCTTGCAACAGTGAGAAACCATCTTTTTTTTATCCATGGCCACCAGCTACTTTAATGTTTTACTGGCCAAAACATTTAAGACATTTAACATTTAATTATCAATCAAAGTGACAGACAGACTTATCATTCAACAGACCTCAGCATCCGAAAATATCCTTCAATTTGACTTTGATGAATTTCCTGGGAACCATCATCTCCCAGGGCCCAGAGTGTCACCTTGATCATACAGAGGGCGGAGATGTACCTCTTATACCAGATGAAGAAGAAGTTGAGTCTGTTTCAACCCAGAATGTCACAGAATGAAACATCACATCATCCAACACTTTTCGGGGTTGTGTCTCATCAGGCAATAGCACACTACTCAAAGGGACAGGCAGGATCTTCAGCTTTCACCTGCCCTCCATCCAGGTCCTGATGACACTAGAACCAGGAAGTAGAGTTTTCTGGGAGTCAGAAAAATCAGCTCAGTCCTGACCAAAACCTCGAAAAGTCTCTACTAAAGTGGTTTCTTGAGGGTAGAGGATCCCTGAAGCTTGTGGCACATAACATCCAACTGCTCCAGTGGAGTTGGCCATCAGTAGAGGTAGGGGACAGTAGAGGACAGTAGAGTGTGTATAAATGTATGAGTGTAGAGCAGGGCATTGCCAAATAAAAACCAATGGTGCTTAGTGCTTCAGATTGTTCTGCACTTCATACCCAACACCTGGTCAAGGCATTTGGATGTGAATGCATTTGGATACATACGATTTTTGCTGAATTGACGGATATGTCTTTTGATCGGCAGGAGCTTTGAGTGCCAATAGGTGATACGTTAAATGAGAGGAGATAGAGCGTGAGTAGGAAAGAGACAAAGAGAAAGAAACTGAATCATAACGTTACCATCGTTATTATGATGGGCATACCTTCTTGAGCAAGAGAGAGAGAGAGAGGGAGAGAGAGAGGAACTGACAGTATATTTGAAATGAAGTGTTCCCTGGTTTTTGCTCCAAGCGTCAAGCATAAACACACACGCACACACACGCACACACACACACAGTGGCCCACTCACACAAACCTGCCTGCTCAGCATATCCTGCAGAAAGCGACAAGCACACTGCCTGATCTTGTTCTCTTAGTGTCGCTCACTCACTCCACACCTCTGGCATTCTAAAGCTATAGACATCACTTATATAAAGCACACACACACACACACACACACACACACTCATATCCACAGTCAACTAGTCAGTCGGTAAATGGTGCTCTTTTCCCCGTAGGGGTTAGGGTTAGATGCAGCTGAAAATGCCAGAGTGAAAACTGTAAACAAGATCATTATTAAAGTCACCAACCCTGAAAATTCTGCTGTTAGCCAGCAAGGGAAACCTGCTGGGCAGCTCCTGCAAATTTGTGTGTGTGTGTGTGTGTGTGTGTGTGTGTCTGTCTGTCTGTGCGGATGAAGCAGGGTAATGCTGACAAAGAGCGAGGGTACTCATACAACCTATGATTAAATCATCCCTATGGCTCTTTCTAAAACTGCGTAAAATTTTTGCTGTGCTGTTGTTTGTCCTCATATTCACTCAGCGTAATAACATTAAAGTCACTCTGCTTTATTTATGTGTTGTTTGTTTCACATAATAAATGAGATAACAGTTAATTGTTCCTTGGCTTGAGGGACTCAGTCTATCGAATACAGTAAACCTCGCTGAAGAAGCCAAGACAGTTGCACTGGGCAGCTCTAAGTTGTGGGTGTGTGTATGTGTTACATCATCCCTTCCCCCTGCAACTACTCCGCCATTGCTGTGAGGAACAGCCATCTTGCCTGGTTGAAGCCTTCAGATGAATAACCATAAAAGTGCATTTCATTTATTTCTATTTTTTTGGGGAAGAGCCAGTATGCATACTGTTGTATAGCTGGTTTAGATCACCAGGAGTGTGAAAGTTATACATCACCTGAAAGTATACAAACTCTACAGTCTTAAGCCACGAATACACACAACAGTACGACTTACAGTGTCCAGATAATGGGAATTGAAAACAACACTCATCTGAAAACTTGCAATGGACCTATATGGGTCTTTGACTGTACAGTAGACTTCAAAATAATGGTCAAGTGAAATGGTCAAATGGTCAAGCCATTACAGTTGTATTTGGGGTTTCTGTTGTCACTAAAATACACTGTATGGCCCCATATCTCTTAACTGACAATATAAAATGCATGGCCAGTTGAATACCATCAAGACCCTGAAATCGCAGGACTTCCTTACTTGAGCTCAGGAACCAAATCATAACCGATTCTACTAGAATTAAAGTAATAAATGAATCCTTCTGACAAACAGCCATTGAGGTTTATTAGGTTTTTACAAGTGTTTTCAAATCCAGCCAGTAAAGGTTGTGTCCTTTCAAGTGATGCATAAGAGTCACCCTCCAAATGATTTGGATTTCTTGTACATGTTCATAGTCATTCTATTTATACTATACTATTTTAACAACTATATGAATGAATTTAATGTACACACAGTGTATTATTTGAATCAATACTTCATCAGTGTTCGCCTTCTCATTCTTCTTTTCTTCTATTATCTGACAAATGTAAAATGCATATCGTGTTTGCATGTAAGGAAAAATTGTCAAGGGAAAAGACCTTTCCATTCTGGTCCTTGTTGTTCCTTTGGCCCAAGCAAGTTGATTACAGGCATAAAGACAATAAAAACATCAGCTCACCATTTATGCAGCACATGTGCCTAAAAGCATCATACACAAAGAATAAAAAAGAAACATCCAAGAGCAAGGGACAAATGGTTACAGGAACCAGTTCCTTGCAAGGGGATGCTTTCTATCAGTCAAACTGGATCTCTTTACTGTAGCTACTACTGCTTTCTGTTCTTTCTTGTATAGTTTGCTCTTAAACAAAAATGAGTGTTTGATCTCTAAATAGTTCCAGTGGGGTACACTGCTTTTTGCTCTCAGTTTCCTTAAAATGTCAGATAATGTAACATCTGTTCGCTACGTCTTTTCTCTAGAAGGAGATTGAACTCAGATGGCTAATGCATAGAAGACCTTCAGCTAGGATTACTGAGTACTACAGGGTATTGTTCATCAGCTAGCATTCACTTTACAATTATACTCTGCTGTTTCCCTCTTTCTCTCCCCACCCTTCTCTCACCGACAGTTTTTGTTTTAGTTGTGCCTCTCATTGTCTCTCTCTCTCTCTCTCTCTCTCTCAGTCTCAGCCTCAGTCTTGCTGCTGCCTGGTAGTATTGAGACCATTTCTACTTGTCAAAGAAATGTGATCATCCAAAACATGATTCAGGGAAGAGCCTTGGCTGTGACACCTACTGGCTCTTGACTAACTCTACAGCTCTTAGTTCACACTATCCATCTCAGAACTGACCAGGTGACTCGAGAACCTCATTGGGTTTCACTGACCCGATGGGCTTGTGAGTGTGGTACACACGACACACATCCAGGCCCACACACACTCATACCGACCAGAGCATGGGAGTGGAGTTGAGCAACTAGAAATTTCACTCATCGCTCATGCCTTCGCTCCTCTCTCCTCTCACTCATCATCCCAAAGCCAAACGACTGCTCTCCAAATTCACACTGTCCTCTTCCCAAAGTCGCATTATCATTTTAAGTTTGGCATCACAGGGTAGTAGGCATGTCTCTGCCTGCGGGTGGAGAAGGGCTCATGGTGCACAGTGATGTCGTAAGCGTCACCGGAGCGAAATGGAGCAGAACAGAGCGTCATTGTTTCAAAGGAAAAATGCTCCCTCAGATACTCTTACTGTTCTATATCATCAATCTCTAATGTTATTTTGTGATGAAGTGCTGTAATCTATTTTTGTGGTGTACCCGCTTTCCCATGTCTACTTCTTGTTTTTTGGGCATTTTTTGCCAGTTAACAGCAGAAAGGCAGGAAGCACTGGGAGCGGGACAGGGGATGATAGGGCTTGATTTGAACCCAGGATGTTGTGGCTAAATGTTATGTGCCTTGGGCCACTGAACCACCAGGACACCCAGCCTTGTCCACTTCTATTTCAGTTAGCTATTACTTCCGTTTCCCAGAATGCCTTTTGACAACGCCCAGAAAAGGGGCGTGAACTTTTTTTTTTTTCAATCAAAGGTGGTCATATAAATATAGCTAGCTAGGAAATTAGTTCCTGAACATTGGGGCGTGTCTATGATCACGACCGAAGCCCCTACTCAAAACACAACATGTCTTGTGGCTGCATTGCATTCTGGTCTATTGAGGCTACTGACAGTGGAGAAATTGTCTCTGCCTCTTCTACGATGGATTTCTCCCTGTATGATTGTTGAACGTCGGAGCAAAATGGTGAGTCTAGAAAGTATCTGTTGCTCTTTGATTCTGAGTGACATCAAAACCTGACATTTATGTTTACCGTTTTAAATTGTTGAAATTATTTCGCTATCAAACTCCAATGTAGCTGTCCAATTTGGTCATACAGGAGTAATAAAAATACAGCACCAAACAAGAAAATGGACCCAGAAATGCAAGGTACCTAGCAATAGCTGTTTAGATCTTTTAGGGTAGATTTTTCCATTAAATGTTCATATATGCACTCCACTCTCAGGTTAATAAATGTTCAACTCCCGCTCTGCTCTGCTCACGTGCTGATAGAGACACAAGCACACACACACACACACACAGAAAATACATGCACACATGCACAGCCACACATACTGAGATGTTAGATGTCAGAGAGACCACAGGCCTCCTCACTGTTAATTAGCAGAAACTGAAGCTGACAGAGGATTATGAATAAAACAGAACAGACATTTAGCTTGTCCAACATGGCACGGCAACTTTATCTACAATAGTGGAAACCAGATGGTCCTCATTTCTTCATCCACCACCATTCACATTTGTGAGACATAGATCTGGATCTATACTGGCATCCTTTTATTTTATACCATGTAACTGTTAACCGTTTGGTGTACACAGTATTCAGAGAAACCATGGATGCTTTTAGAAATGCATTCTTAAACTTGCCTTGCTTGCGGTTTTTGTCAACATATGCAGCTTGTATTGCTGATCAGACAGGGAAAGGGCAGGTTCAGAGAGATGGAGACCCAGCAACCTTTTCATATTATGGTATATTTCACAGGTGTCAAATTCCCCACACCCCAAAAAAACATCATGTGAACAGGCCACATGATCACCACATGAAACGACTGCCTTGAGCCTCATAGACTACTATGTGTGTGTGTGTGGGGGTGTGGGTGGATGTGTGTGTCCGTGCTTGTGTGCACGCTTTCACCTTTTGCATGATTAGTTGTCATCAGGTATTCAGCAGATGTGTGAGCCATCTGTCTCTGCCTGCAAGGTGAGCCAGAAATGAAGGAAAAGCATGTGTCTTTTCACTTAGGACAATTAGCTCTTTATAAATGTGATTAAACCATGGATGGAGGCAGCAAAGAGAGAGGGAAGGATAGATGGAGGGAGGGGGATGGCAAGATATAACAAGTGGGCCTATATTCCCTAAACACATAGAGAGCACTTATTTGCACATAGAGGCATCACTTGTCCATATAAATCTACTATATATCTACAGAACCTTTTCTGATGACTGTTTTGACACCTTGTGTTTTTTTGGAGCTAATGGTCATTGGCCAGATCTTTGTCCATACAAAGCCTTCTTTACACCTCTGACCCCACTAGAAATGCTACAGAGCAGAACAGAAATAAGTTGAAAGTTTACATGTCATATCCTGGTGATCTTGGCATTTGCACTAACATTTTTGGTGTAACTTTATTTGGTCTGATAAGCTTTTTTTTTTTTTTTTAACTAAATAGATATGATGGTCAGAATAGGAACGAGTTTGTTCTCCCTTTTGCCAGCTCGTCATTTGAAGCCACATCAGTATCGCCAATGCCCTGCATGTTATATATCAAGATGGCTTAAGATGAGGATATAACGACCTACAGTATCCATCAGCTATCTGGCAGCCAGTAGACCTGGCAGCTCTAATTGTCACAGTATGACTGCAGCCTAATCATACAGAGCAGTTTTTCAAAGCGCTTCACCCAGAAAGAAGACCATTTATTGACACACAGAATCTCAGTGGGGGTTCATATATGTCGATTCAATATCCTGTATTGACTGCTATAATTCAGCTGTTGATTAAAAATCTAAAGGATCAAGTACCAAAGCCCCGGTCCCGATCCATTCTGCTCCACACTACAAACCCAATTCCTATCTACTACAAAGGGAATAGGAAATCACATACAGTAGTATGAATTATAACTGGCACTACTGCCTCCCCTTCCCTCCCCTCCCCCCCTTCCTCTCCTCTCCATTCTTTTCTTTTCTTTTCTTCTTCACTCTCCCCCCTCTCCTCTTGTACTCGCTACCAGTTGTACACACGGATGGAAACTTGGCTGCACTATAAACAAGACTGTCTCTTGCAATGTTGGTGAAACACATTCTGTCCCCATGCCTGTGGTGATGCTGCTTTCTGTCCACCTCCCTCCTCTTTTTCCCTCCTCGCAGCATCTGCAGCACTCAGAGCTCTCGTCAAACAAATGAGACCAGGGTATGCTGTTGATGTTTCTCCCAGATCACTGTTGTGTGGTTGCAGAGCTCTGAACAGCCTGGCTCCTTGTTCACCCCATGCCTCGACACAGAAGAGGAAATGATCAGGCCCCTGACACTCACTGTGTTCTTTAACATCTCCAGTGTCTCCGCAGGGCGATATGACTTCATCTTGTCTAACTGTTGGCTCACTTCAATGTTTTTGGAGTCCTTCTACTGTACTTCAGCCATAGGGTGATATAGCAGCACAATACAAACTGGGACATACGGAAATGTAGCCTACTTTATGTAATGGCCGCACTATCTCTGTATAGCACAGATAGTTTTCCATCTCACTGGCAGATGAGTAGAATGTGCCAGTCTCTCCCACCGATAACACAGAGCAGACTTTAAACAACTTAGGGGTTTAGCAAAGAGCTGTACTGTTGGGGAGAGAGGGGCAGACAGCCTGTTTAAAACTCCAGCCGCCTGCCTCTGATCCCTGGATGTCTGGATATAAACATCCACCTGCACTGGCCTTTACCTTTGTGTGTGTGTGTGTGTGTGTGTGTGTGTAAGAGAGAGAGAAGAAAT
>OOFE01050397.1:9376-42405 GCA_900323365.1 Monocentris japonica
CTGTATTGATTTATTTATCTTTTAACTAACTATTTAAAATGATCAGGATGGATCTTACCCAGTGTTGGGCACAAACGATGTGTCCAGAGCCAGCTTCAAGCCCTTAGTCAGCTATAGATAGACAACCCAGACAGGGAAACAGACCATGAGCTAATAGTTCATCTGAAAATGTATTTTTAAGGTCATAAAGAAAACAAGCATCTTCTTTTGTTTTGATTTGTCAAATTGTTTTCTGTTTTTTTGACTCACCTGGTCCTCCATTGTGATTTCTGTGCTCAGAGTATTGTCTGTGTTCCATTTCTGGTTGAAGCTGAGGCCTAGCTCCTTCACTTTGTACTTGGTCTCCAGGTGGCCACCTGACTTCCCTGAGTCTGTGTTGTTGGAGCCAGAGGTGGTAAACTCCTGAGGGATGGAAGGAGGGAAAGAAAGAGGCATAAACAAGAGAGAGGGAAAATGAGGGGGAGGGGAAGCAGAAAGGCACATGAGTGACAATAATAGCACCATGTTAAGAGAGCACATCTGTGGAAATTAGAGGGAGAGTAGGAGAGAAAACTATCAGCCAGAATAAAGGAAAAATACAGAAAGAACAAACAGAGAAAAAAGCATCGCTTCTCCACATCTGCCACACAATCCCTCTCAGGTTTGCATGACAGGTTATTGTAAAAAAAATTATATAGAACTTTAGGAGTAATAGATGCTCTTCTGAGAGGATTCATGGAGAGATGATGAGTGGGGAAAATAGGGAAAATATAGCTGGTTGATTGTAACTGGGTGAGGGAGAGGTTGCATCTGAGTGTCAGAGCTATTATGGCTGTAGCAGTAGAGGGTGTGGTGTCAATTGGAGGGGCTACTGCTGCAAAGAAACATTGGGAAGAAAGCCTGCATCACACACACACAAACAAGCACAACTGGTATCACTGGCTTACCCTGCGATGCACCTGTGTTTAATCACAACCGCACATACACACACACACTCTTACCATCTGATAGGGATGTCCAAAGAGGAAGCAGAAAAAAGAGAAAAGAGAGAAAGTTAGGGAGAACCTCGCAAAATTTACATTCGCCAATATATCCGCTCCCTTGGAAAAATGAAAAGTCATCCTTTAGAAAATAAAAGCTGGATCCTGTGAGTTTTGACACTGATGGAATGCATTTACAAAGGTTTTGAATGAGTTTTGAGTTTTGTGGCATTCTGTATTCAAGTACTCATTTTTTTTTTACCATGGCGACCGATTTGGAGCAACAGAAAACACTGCAAGGCTGGAGCAAACTAAATACTTGGTGAAATGAAGGGAAAGGAGGAAGGAAAGGAGGATGAGGTGGTTGGATTGACACTCGTACTCTGCTGATTGTGTGTCTGGCAGCAAACACACATGCATGGACTGCTGCCAGTTCAGTGAGTCGGCCATTTGAACCACACTGCAGAGCCCTGAGATAGAGGTCTTGGAGGACAACAGGCTTACAAAGAGGACAGAACTGTTGAACTTACAACTCCACTCTGGGACTTGGTCTTCAGGTCCAGTTTCACAACTCCAAAGCCTGGGGAGAAAGTATATGGAGAATTTTTAAAAAAGGTAAAGATGGAAAAGTGTGCTGCTCAAGGGACAAAATAATTTTTACACTGCACAGTGTGATTCCAAAAACAGCTGCATTTTAAACTGCACAGAGCGGACACTAAAGGTCTCTAAATATGAAAGCTACTTCAACACTGATTCATTCCAAATCAATAATGGAGGATATGAGATAGCAATGTCTAGCAACAGTTCTGCAAGTATGTGAGAACTGTTGAGAGAATTTGTTGACTTACCATAGCCCTTGTTGAAGATGTCTTTGGCAGATTTCCCCAGGTCTGAGTATGCAGGAGGGACAGCCATTATGCCTGTGGAAATAGACATGCAGGTAAAGGTTTCAAAATTTCACACACACACACACACACACACACACACACACACACACACACACATACATATGCAAACCCAGACACGCACGTTTCATTGCATCTACCTGACCGATGCACAGCCACGTCAATTGGCTTTTAGAATAATGCTAAAACAGATGCTACAAACAAATCCCAGCTAAATGATTCTTGAAAGCACATGGAGTAATGCACGTAAGAGGAAGCTGCAGATTGCAATAGAGACGGCACTCCTGAAGACATACAATTCAAACCACATCACGTCATTACAGCAGCATCTAAGGTATATGCTCACACACCCACTGAGCAATTTGCTTATCCTGTTTAAAAGACATCTAAATGGTCTATTGCCATGTAGGCTAATACTAGGCTACATAGGGTTTAAAAGTGAAAGTTATAAAAAGTCTGCAAAAAAATCTATGTCTACAAAAATTAAAGCATTATCTTGTACATATGGACTACTCTGGTACATATGGACTACTCTATATTTCTGAGCTTTCTATTTCTACAGCTGTTTATGCATTGTTTTAATATGTAATAATGTATTTACTGGTTGGTCTAAAACTGGGCAAAGCACAGCCAAAAAGATCCTGGGCTGTATGAGAGCTAAAGTATAGATGCAACATTGAAAAGATATGTAGTGCTCAGTGGGTAGCTGGAAGGCACTGGCCATCTGTAGGGGGCCTTAGCCTGATCTGGGTGCTGCTGATATACAGCTTTTTTCCTCTCCCTGCATCTCCCACTTTAACCCTATTGATTCCCTGGCTTCAGTCCACTAGCAAGCAGCAGAAGCCGTTCAACTAATGCAACTGATTCTCTAGAATGGAGGGACCAGAAATGTTCTAGACCATGCTAAGTTATTTTTTTAAAAGACCACACAGCCATCCAATAGAGGAATGCTGCTGCATGCCTGGATCTATTTCACTGTTAACAGCATCCCTGATATGCTAGCAGCATTGTGACGAGATATGTAAAGAAATATGCAAGCCATGGCAACAGGTCTGCCCTGCCACTACACACTACAATGCCAAAATAAGCACAAGTAGGTTTGGTTAGTCAGCAACTACTACTCCTGCACCCCACTGCACTGCACTGGGCTTTATACTGCCATCAGGGTCCCCTGGGTCACAGCAGGTCATGTGCCTGCTGATGCATGCACGTGTAATTGTGAAGGTGACTTTTTAGGAGCATTTATAATCTCCTGCATTCACTGACAAGCTGAAGACATGATTCAGCTCTTGCTACTGAATCCCCCTCATTCCTTTGTCTCTTTGTCTCCCCTGTTCTTTGAACACGCCAATGGAATAAAGGTTTTTTAACCTTTATCTATGAAGAGTGCCTTGGATAACAGATAATGTTCACTCTCACCTATCACACCCTTTCTGCTAAAGATGGGAGACAAGACTCTGTTCAGGACAATGGAGCCAAAGCTCAATCTAGGGACCCTGATGACACGTCATCTGTCGTAACCCGCCCAGCCCCTCCACACTCACCAGGTCCCTTAGGTGTGTTGTGCCCACATGTCACACAGTGGTCTTTGTTCTCTGCCTGCTTGCCTTTTCCTGTCCTGTCCTCCTGCTGCACCACGCTCTGCACTCCTTTCTCTGCCATGACTCTTCAGAGGAGGGAAGTGCAAGGAAGGACAATAGAAACTTTGGCAAGCAGTCTTAGACTGTTGTACAACAACAGTGTACAATATGTGGGCTTGTCTGCTTCTAAACAACTAGTCTTTGCTTTGTGTGAATGTGTGCAATGCACAGTACTGCAACTGTTGTGAGTATTAGCTTGTCTTCAGAGTGTCTAGTCAGAGCTGGTCTCCTATCTATACAATAACCTAGCCAACTATTGCAACACATTGTGTGCAATGTGCAATGGCCAGCAGTTGAACATATGTACTTTGTGCACAACATGTGAACATGATAAGGCCTGTATATGGCCCCTGTATTTGTGGCAAACACTGTAAGGTACCAGAATATGACTATCTGGTGAAACATAAAAGCATGCTGCCTTTGTGTCCCTCCTACAAATGCACAGAAAGAACAGCACCAAATAGACTGGTGACAAAAATACTGGGTCCCATTTCAAACACACTGCTCATAGCCTGAGCTTAGCATATAGAGAAGCATCTGTCCAATAGCCTTAGGTTGAAAACACCTATGTCACATGATGTCATGTCACAATGTCACTCAGCTATCCTTCATTCTGTCAAACCTCACCTATAGGCTATTGGAGCAGAGCACCGTTTATACATGTACACTCCATCCAAACTTGTCTTTTTAAAATGTCTTATCCATGTTCAGAGATGATGTAGTGGTTTAAGGACTGCACTGACTTTTGGGGAAATTGGCCAACTTGGTCAACTTATCCTTTATATGACAAGGATAAGACAGAAATAAACCAACACCAATTACAAAAAGGTCTATCATCTTACATTTAATAATGCCTGTTGCCTATAGGCACTTTACAATCTGTATGCTAACATGTTAGCATGTGTCCAGGAAAGAGATATGTACCAGAGACACATGAGATGGTTGTGGTGGTACTCCTATCTTAACATGTAAAAGGTAAGTTGACCAACGAGCCCATTCCCAAAACATTGGTGCAGTCCTTAAAGAATCTCGATCTCCCTCACACACAAACACCTTGCTATGAGTCATGTTATGGGTCAGTCATGTCTTCTGTGCTGTCTCAGTACTGTTGTTCAGTTCTGAGACACTAGGCAACTGTCTGCTTGCTGATCCTTCCCCCGTCTGGTTTTGACCCCTTCCATCCTTCCAAACCCCGTTCTATATTTAACCCAGGTGAACCTGACACTACAACACATGTGATTGGAGTTTCAAAATGGGTGCTCTTCCCTGTTCAATTTATTAAATCCCCGATAAAACAGATTTATCCTCCTATATTGTACCTCCAGAATATATCTACGCAAATGCACACACACTGAAACCTCCAACCCAATCACACACACTCTGCTGCCCCTCACCCCAACACTAGATGACAACCTGCACCGAGCTCCAGGGTCTCAGTGACACCCATAATTCACCCAAATACAAGACAGAAAAACAGCTACCACATAAAAGACGAGGGTTGTAGTTGTAGTGGCCTCAAAAAAGCACAATGTAGGTGTTTTTTCTCATCAATATCCATGCTTGTTGAAGAAAAGCTAACTCCTGTTTGGTGTTCTTGTGGCCTTGTTCTTGTTCTTCCAGCTAATATAATTCATGCAATCCAGACCTACTGTTCAAAATTAGGTGCCGCTGCACAATTTGAGTGAATAATGGACAAAAAAAGTGTAAAGATTATGTGAAAAGGCAGTTAAACCACATTCGCCAAACCTACTGATAAAGTGAAAGCCAGGCAGGTCTGTGTGGCATATAGCAGGAGGTCTGTGTGAGCGTGAGATAAGGTCAAGAGCAGTCAAGTTACACCAAGAGAAATGATAGCCTGAATGTACAGTGCGGAGGCTGGCAATATTATGAACTGCTCCTCATGAGATTCACAGGCCAGGTTATTTTCCTGTGGACGTCAAGGTTAATGATGACAAACGTTACGACTGGGCGAACACCTGTTCCCCAGTGGAAAGGCATACTGGTGCCTACTGTATTCACATTGCCAAATAAGTATAACAATAATACGAGATTTGAACTCTAAGGCAAACCAGTACGACCAGTGCTACCATGAAAGTCATCGCTGGCCTGGGCAGGGTGGGAACTGATTTCAGAACTTCGGATAGCGACTAATCTCCTAAAATGACCTCCACGCCGTAGGTAGGGCTTCATTCAAAAACAAATCACCTCTAGTTTCACTTCCATATCCTCTGAGATGCCAACCTTACCGTTAATGAATTTACTCACCAGCGTGCGTAAAGGTGACACTGCCAAAAGATAACGGACTTTATTATTTAGCTGCTAACAGATCTTGTGCTTCTCCACAATCAACCAGATAACATTTTAACCAGATGTATGGCATCACGTGGCCCTTTCGCATCAGCAGACGGGTCTTTTATTTGCCCTTTAAGGTAGCCAGATGCGTCCACTGGTTCCCATTGTTCGTGCGTCAGCAAGGACACTTTTGTCTGCTGTATGTCAAACACTAAAATGGCCAATCTAACTTCTGTTATACGCTAACTATATTTTGCAATTATACCATACAGTCTGAGGATTGTACACTAATAGCAATAACGCCACATTATGTGATTTACAGAGGATATCGAGCCTCCTGCCCTGTGTAGCCAACACTAATCGCCTAATTCGGTCAGAAGACACCCCTTAGTCTACTTTGATTTTACTTCAGTTATTAGTTGAGGATTTCAGTGGACTAATGGGCCATACGCTTGACAGGCCTGAACTGGCATTGTAGCCCTGCCACACTCCTACCGCAGACTTTCACTCCCACCCTTAACGCTTGACTCATTTAACAGTCAAACGACCGGTGTCAGCCACAATGTCATAGTCATGCAGTTAGACGCCATAAGAAAATAGATTTTGGCGAACAATATTTTGTAAAAGTCACGTATTGCCTACCTTTATTTATGGGGGAGTTTCGCAACGCTGTGTGTCGCGCAATGGGGCACAGTGAAGGAGAAAGCAGACAGACAGACTGGGCAGGCGCTACTAATGTTCACCGAGGGCGGGGTCGTTGTGTAATTGACATTGAGCAGAATACTGTTCAAGTATGTTGTGTGTTGTTGACTAAATTCTAAGTGTTTTTGGTGATCTAAGAGAAGCAATGTCAACACCCCAAGGAGGAATCCCTATAATATTCCTATAGGGACATATAGTGAGTCTTTGGTCCTCAGTAGTACGTTTTATAATAACCGTCTGGTACTTTGTGGTAGAGTTTCTCCCCTATTGTGTCACTACAATATTCCTATAACATCCCCACAGGAAGGACTTATAGAACTGGTTTTACTGCGATGTTTGAATAATATCCTTCTAAGATGTATTGTGGGATTAATATATGCCCTGGTCCTTTTTCAGAAGGGGTGGTAAATTGAATCTAAAAGTTCTAATAAAATATAAAAAGTCAAGTAACAACAAAAGGGAAATACCTAGCGTTAGAAAACTGAAATTCATAGGATAAATTGTTGAAGCTTGCTTAAACTATGGCGGACATACTTTTTGTGATATATGGGATATTTTAGCGAGGTTTTTAGGACGCATCTGTTTTTTAGCACATTGCTGTGGGAATGCCGTACTGTATTTATTTTGGCGTAATACCACTATTTCGCCACTAGAGGGCAATGGCCTCCCTCTGGCAGCATTAACAGTTGGACGGTTGGACTGCTAGCCGCAGGATTAGAATAGAAATAGGCCTGCTAGAATGGCAAAGGTGGTTATTAGGCATAAGAAAACAATTAATCTCGTCAGGACAACCAACGAGTTAAGTAATTGGGTTTGTGGTATCCCCGTTTGTATTTTGGTCTTATGAATCATCTTGGGCATTTCAGTTTAGTGTTTTGAATATGAACATGTCTCTTCAATGTTAGAAACAAGGGAGCCAATATTATGTCATCAAGAGACCTATCCACAGTGGTCAGTCCAACCGGTCTCAAATTCTATCATTAAGGCTCATTAGGGCCTTGGTTGTCAGCCTGCTTTTGTGTATTTTATTCTAGTTTAGTTGTTTATTTTCAAGAATAGGTCAATCTGGAAATATGAAGGGACGCAATTCTGCTAATAAAAAGGGATATAGACGCAGTGACGATCGCCATTTTATTTCTAAAATAACATGATTTGTAAAAAAAATCCAACATTTCATTATCACTCAAATTAATCGGATGGTCTTACTATCAACTCTAAGTCTATGTGTGCCTACACCGTTGCCATGGTGAAGACTATGCGAATTGTTGTTGATACTACGGCGTCATCAATCTGCGTGGGCAAATCCTCAGTTGATAAACAAGACAACTTCAAAGGTAAATTGGCTACTTAATGTGAATGTAAATATAGTATACAATTGCCTACATAAGCTCATTACGGGTTTTTTTATTCCCACGTATTGCAAATTATTTGTCCGACGATCATGTTAACGCGTGGTTGTTTTTCATGCCAGTTAAAGCGCAACGACAGCGGGATCTCTCGTCGAGATAACCCTAACAAGAGCAGTTGGTTAGCAAACCTAGTTAGCTAACGTTAGCTAAGCAAAGTAGGATAACAGCGTCGGTGCTAGTCAAATACTCAGGGCATTGCTAACGTTAATTATTTACAATCTCAGTAGAAATATTGAGTAACCTATTCAGCTCAGTCATAGGTGAAACATGTTATATGCATCTATCTGTATATTGTTTGCTGGTATTGTAACTGTACATTTCTAATGATTAATTTAAGCAGCTTCTGATGTGTGAGGGGCCTTCGACGATATCTGGGCCCATCCCGCCGGATCCTTCTCTTTTCCCCGAGTACTACAAAAAACGACCTGTCTCCGGTACGATCAGCAGTAGCAGTAATGCTTTTGACTTTCAAACTGGAGTCGTTATCTGTGAGCTTCCATATTACAGTGTTTCTGTTGTCAGTTGTGCATCAGACATATGAGTAACCGAGCACAACACTCTTCACTAATGAAATTGTCATAGTAAAGTTAAAAATCTGACATTTCATTTACACATTGTGCCTATAACATCACAATTTTAATCTTACAATACCAGATCCGTTTTAAGGAGATGTTGTCCTGATTGGTCACTCCTATGGAATCAGTTTATTAAAGTAACACCTTCCCTACATGTGTTTGAACAGTTTGTGTTACAAAGTATGTGTTAGCTACAAGCAACATTCTTCAATCATCTTTCTTCCTCCAGCTCGCGGTCGTTTAGAGGGTAACCATGAAGGGACTTTGGCCCTGCTCTCAGGGCCGCTTGCTCCAGACCATGTGTTGTACCCGGGTTGCTACAGTTCTCGTACCCCTGCCCATCCTCCCCGCATTGGTCCTAATGCCACTCACATCCTGGAACGAGGACAGAGAGGGGTAGTGGGGGCCCTGCTCAAACTAGAGGGGGTCTCCTTAACCCCTACTGCCCCTAAACAAAGTAAGTGCAACTGGCTTGTCAGTGCTGACTGCAGGTCCTTTTATCATCTCTGTAAAGCTATGCTCTTAAATGTTGGGCAGTTCTGTTTTGTTTTGAAGGGTAGTGTCAATGTCTGCTCTTGTTTCTAATTTTGATTACTGAGTGTTGAACATCTAAATCTATTATTATTATTAGAAGTCTTTGTTTTAACAACATAGTTGCATTCATAGAAAGTCAGCAACCTTACATTATCTCCCCCATTTGTGTCTTAGTGATGGAACTCATGAAGCCTAAAAAAGTAATTTAGACGTTTGTGACTCTTTGGCGTCCCTTGTCCCTCAGAACAGCTGGTGCGTGACTATGGTAAAGAGAATGTGCGGCGGCTCAGGGAGATCCAGAAGCGCTGCAAAGAACAGGAGGCTGAGAAAATCCACTCCCGCCCTGCTCCAGTCAAAGCTCTCTGGACCTCCCCCAAATACCAGGATGTCCCATCCAGGGTTATGGCCCAGCTACAGGTAAGAGGTCTGTTTGCAGGAAATTGACGTTGAGTTATTTACTCTGGTTTACTTCTAATTCAGTCTCTCTCCTTCCTGCAGGAGGGTAGCCCATCTGTTAAGCCACACTGTCAAAACTTTCTGAGGGGCCATTCTAACTGTGTGTCTGCTGCCCCCCCCAGACCACAGTCTAGTGCCTCTCCCTCTGCTTTACGACGCCCAGCCTCCTGCAATTCTACAGGGAACGAGAACTTGCAAGTAAATACATGTTTACTATCAGATACGTAAACAAAGATTAAAATGCAGCATCTTGATTTGAGCACTTTTTTTCTGCCAAAGAAATCACCTAGCAAGCTTTGAGTTCTATTAGCTCCATAAAGTGCTTTATATGGATACAGTTACAGGTTCAGGGGAAGACCATAGACTTCATAAACTATAATGCACGGGTGGCAGGAAAGACTGTGCTGCGTCGGTCCCAGTCATTGACAAGCCTCAAAGATAAGCCTGTGCCCAGTGCAGTCAAGGGACAGGTGCCTCAGTAGTGAGTATTCCTATGATAAATTCATAATAAGTTGGTATATGTAGGTATATATAAGGTATATGTAGCCAATTTGCCAGAAACATGGTAGATTATTCTTTTTTTGACATTTTTTGTCTTACTCCCTTCTTTTCACTACCATTGTCAAACACAGTCTTGAGGAAAGGAAAGAAAAGTGGCGTAAGGAAGAGGAAGAGAGGAGGAAGAATACACCTGATCCGACCATCCCAGCTGGTCACACCCTGATGCTAGAGAGGGAGAGACAGGATACACTGCAGTCGTTGAAAGAGAGTATGCTTCTGCTCCTGTTCATTTCTACAGTAATTATGACAACATTCACTTAAAGGAATACTTGTAAGTAATCATTGGCCTGTCTGATTCTTTTCTGTCTTGTTTCTCCTTAGCCCACCAGTCCCTGGTGAGTGAGCTGCTGTCTCTCCCGGTCAGAGCAGATACTCTGAGCATTCGCTCACGTCGTGCTCATCTTGATAGCAGGCTGTCTGAAATGGAGGAGGCCATCAAGATCTTCTCCAGGGACAAAGTATATATCAAAACAGATTCCTAACACAGGCAGACCTGGGTCTTGTAGTACAATCTGTAGTTGTTTTATTACTTTGAAGCTTGTTGTTTTATGGATTATCTTAATGTAAAGATGTAGTCTCATTTTGAGAATTGAAAAAATCTAGATTATGAACTGATCAGTTATTACATGAAGCACATGTCAGAATACAGAATTCAGGCAGAATACACTTTGCTACTGAATATGTAACCTTCCCCATGGAGAAAAAATGGCAGATGTACTGTAAACCAAACTCACGAGGTCCCTGCACTGGTTCAGAATGAAGTCAACATTATTGAAGTATCGCTGGTTGACGTGATTTGTTTTCCTTTGTCTAAAGCTGTTTTTTAGTTCTTGATTGTTGATTATAATATTTTATGATAAAGTCACATTAGGTGTATATTTTTGAATTCTTGAAAATGAATGTCATTAAAATGGAGCATGGTGTTGAAAGAGAATCAGATATGTCTAGTTCATTTTTTTGTGTATGTGTGCCAATTAATTTCATACACACACAGCCAATACATACTGCAGAGCGTGCACAAAGTATTTTTATTTATTCAGAGTTAATTTTAGAATGAAAAGTACATTTTAGAAATTATTTTTGACAAAATGCGGATGTCATCACTTTGAGAATCGCTGACGTCTTACGCACGCCCTGCCCCCATACGTCGTTCGGTCATTGTTTAGCTTGGGCTAGCTAACGTGCTACTTTGCAGCTAAGATTATAAAGAAAGTCATTAACCTTTCATTCATGCCAGTAAGAACAGTTTAATTTCTGTCATACAGTTGAGAACGCGACAAGTCAACGATGAGTAAGAGGAAAGCGCCCCAGGAATCCTTAAATGAAGGAATAACAGACTTTCTAGTCGGTATGTGATGGTAGGCGGTTGAGCTGAGCTAAAGTTAGCTAGCAGCGTTCCATTGTTAACGTACCAAGCTTCTTAATATAAAGATGGGTTGCTATTTTGTCCAATATTTGTTAAATAAAACAAAGATATAATAAAATGATGTTGTTTTAGCACTTTTATTAGGCTGGTAAGAGATTTCAAGCTTCTCTGACGCAGACAGTGCCCTGTTATTTAAATCCCTTCTGCTCCAGCTGAGTTGGCACTTCATAGTGGCAATAAACTACAGATCCAGACACCACCAGTGAGAAAGAAATCTTAACAGTCATATGCTGTTTCTCTTCCACTTCCAGAGCTGGCCAATTACGAGAAAAATGTCAACAGAGCAATACACAAATACAATGCCTACAGGTAAGATTACTCCCCTGAATTGCAGAGACTCAGTTCTCAGCAGTGTTGGTGTGTTTTGTGGAGAGTGGGGTTTTGATGACTGTTCAGAGCAGACAACATCTAGGAACAAACATGAGGATGTCAGAAAACATTCACCAGTCCTAGGCAAGACAATTACACTATTAAATACATCCAGAGGCCATATGCATAGAAAACATACTGGATATATCACATTTTCCTCTAGGTGGCCTGAGCAAAACTTGCGTGGGCCATCTAAAAGTTTAATAAGCATGGGGATAAAAGAGGGGATGAAAGTAATTTGTCCTACCTTGTAAAAACTGGAATTCAACAGAAGCAATTTATTACCCTGTTTACACATCATGTCTCTTGTGTTTTGTCTTTAGGAAAGCAGCATCTACCATTGCTAAGTACCCTCAGAAGATTAAAAGTGGTACAGAGGCCAAGAAACTGGTGCGTAGACTGAATACAATTTTAATGCCTTCAGTGGCTGACTTTGTATTCAGAGCCAAGTAGATATTTTTACAGGAAAGAACCAGAATTATTTTACTCTCCCAAGTACAAAAATATATGTAAAGGAATTTGCACTTAAAATATATTTATGTAGTAAGTACACATTGGCACGCAGTAATGCAGGATACAGGGAACATACAACAGTCTTGGAAGTAGCTGTTGATGTGGTGGTTGTCCTGGCCTAATTGACCAGTATGGTCTTTCAGCAGAAAGTTTTGAGATCAGGTTGCCTGGTTGTGCAAGGTCAATGGCCCTGCTTTTCACTCAGGCATGTTGCAGCACCTTCATGGAGGGCAATTGACAGCCAATCACTTTTTTCGGCAGTGCAGCCAACATGTTGGAGCTTATCCCAGGAGTAGGACGAAACAGAGGAGAACCAGAAAGTGATTGAGGATGTAGGATCCTTCCGATTATAGACTGATAAAATTTGACCAGGATTGGTTGTGAAACATTGAGCTTCTCTCATTGACACAGATAGAAGATGCTTGGGCATCTCATCCCATTTGAGGGTGTTGGTGGGTTCTGGGTTCACAATTGAGCCTATTGTCGAACTTCCTATCTGTCGTCTATTCAGTTTGATACTAGAAGCATGTTCAAATGAAACTCTTGAGTTTTATTATGGTATGTCTTTGTTTTTTGATACTTTTCTTGATACTTTTCATGGTGAGCTGATCAGATTCACTGCATTATAATATCTTAAAATGCCTCAGTGATAGCCCTGCTGAACTGGACCTGGACAGATAAATTGATATGTACTGTTTTGAGCAGGAAATACACCTGTTACTCTGCTTTCATGTTGTTCATGTTGACATTCCATTTCAGTGTGGTGTGCCAAGAAGCTGGAAATGACTCCCCTATGATTTGTCCTCTCAACCACTAGTGTGCTGTTATGTGGTACCCTCCACTGTAGCCTAAAAATGTTTGTCATAGGTTTTTGCCAGTCAACAGCAGTTAGCTGCTCTGCACATCTTGCATAATCAGTGCCGATCACAATGTTTAGTACACTCACTTGGTATCAACAGGATGGTGTGGGAGCTAAAATTGCGGAAAAGATTGATGAGTTTCTACAAACTGGCAAGCTACGGAAACTAGAGAAGGTGAGTGTTGGGGCCTGGGAAAGCATTCATACTAGACTGTATCAGAATTGGGTTTTTAATTAAAGTTTAACTTCCACGGACTGATGCAATGTATTTATATTTTCTCTAGATTCGTAACGATGACACCAGCTCCTCCATTAATTTCCTTACCAGAGTTACTGGAATAGGGTATGTCCATGCATTCCCAGACCAAATTCAAAACCTGATATGTGTGAAAAATGTGTGATTTGGATGCTCTGTCAAATGCATTGTGACTAATTAAAGTGCACTTGTTTATCCTTTCATTGGTAACACTGACGGTCTAATGGCAGGAATGGGATGTGATTTAGCTGGTCATATAGTAGATGTTCTTCATGTAACAAACTGCATCTCTTGGGCCTTTCCTTTAGTCCTGCTGCTGCCAGGAAGTTCTTTGATGAGGGAGTGAAGACACTAGAAGGTTTGTTTTGCAGTTGAACAGTAATTTGTTGGAAAACTACCAGAGCAACTCTCCAGGAGGCTTCACGTACTTAGTTTAAACCCAGTCCTGGTCTGTATAGCTTATGTCATACATGCTATATCTGACATATAATCTAATGCTAAAGAAATATTGTGCATAGTACATATATGGGTCTGGCAGTATAACAGTATTGAAGATCAAGTAACTGTTCTTTGTCCATTTTTGTTTTTTTAGATTTGAAAAAGATTGAGCACAAGCTAAACCATCATCAACAGATTGGACTCAAGTGAGTTAGACTGAATGCTCTTACAGCTATTTTCTAGGTTTTTTTTTCCCTTGGTATCGGAATGATCTCTGCATGAAACGTCTAAGGTTTCGCTGTCTTGAGTATGTGTCTTAGCATGAGCAGTTTTTAACTGGTCTTTTTACTTCTTTCAGATACTTTGAGGAATTTGAGAAAAGGATTCCACGAGTTGAAATGGAGAGGATGGAGGTGAGCATACATTTATATTTTTTTGTGTATCCAGAGTTGTCTTACACTGTGTAATCATGTATGCATTCTTTTAGTCTCTGATTCTAAAGGAGTTGAAGAAGATAGGCACAGAATATATCGGAACGATCTGTGGAAGCTACAGGAGGGGTAAAAAAATTGCCTTGAAGTTGATTTTAATTCATTTCAGTTGATGACAGAAATTAAAACTTTACCATGGGCAATACTAATATTCACACATATTCATCTCTTTTTACTTCCATGTCAACAATTGCCAGGTGCTGAATCCAGTGGTGACATTGATATCTTGCTGACCCACCCAGACTTCACCTCTCAGTCTGAGAAACAGGTAAGAATCTTCTCTGTTGTGGCTCTGTGACCCTGTTGCACATGTAGTGTGTTGCCATGAATTTCAATTTCATTTTTTAAAATTAATTTCTTTCTAATGATATATTCTTCTCTGCCAGCCCAAGCTCCTCCATGCAGTGGTGGAACATTTTGAGTCCATTGGGTTTGTGACAGACACTCTGTCCAAAGGAGACACCAAGTTCATGGTAAGTCCTCTGTTTAATTTGCTTAAGTGTGCCAAGCCGTGTGTGTTTGATGTTGTGATTGGTAATGCAGTTCGTGCAGTAACCAAGTCAATACTGCCTTTACGCTGCTCAACATATGAAGTGTCATGACAGTGGTCACGATACGATGGCTCTTGTTTTTCTAGGGCGTCTGCCAGCTGCAACAGAGTGATGAAGATGCGGAAGAGTTCCTTCACAGGCGTATTGATATTAGGTGGATACCTGCCATATTTCATATTGCTCTCAACATTTACATTTACAATTTAGGCATTTTGATGATGCTCTTGGAGCAACTTACAATGATAGATACTTTATTGATCCCGGGGGGAAATTCTGGAAAGTTGGTAGGGATTTAGTGTCTTGCTCGAGGACACTTCAACAGGACACATGACTATTTAAGTAAATTTGGCTGTTGAGGGGTTCAAAGTTCTTCTAGTTACAGGGTCGCCTCTACCAACTACAGCACCCTGCAGGCTCAGTTGGATTCAGATGTACTGTAAATATAGTTAAGAAGCATATTTTTGTGCTATTATCTCTGTACCCTGTTATCTATCTTTCTCCCTTTCCCTTCTTCCTTGCCTCAAGGTTAATTCCCAAGGACCAGTACTATTGTGGTGTTCTGTATTTCACTGGGAGTGATATCTTCAATAAGAACATGAGGACTCATGCTTTGGAGAAAGGCTTCACTCTCAACGAGTACACCATACGACCACTTGGGGTCACTGGTGAGTCATGGTCAAATGTGAACTCTGTATAGCAGAGATTTATCAGTGATGCAAGATTCAGTTCCAGCCAGTAACTCCTATCATTCACCCATAATCAATGACTCATGCTTTCTAATTTTAAAATCTGTTATTGTTATTTGTGGATCTGTTGTAGGAGTGGCAGGGGAACCTCTGATGGTGGATAGTGAGAGAGACATCTTTGACTACATCCACTATAAATACAGAGAGCCAAAGGAGCGCAGCGAGTGAAGCAAAAGAGAATTTGCAGTTACATATGTGTTTGAAGCAACAGTTCACCTGCAAACAAAACATGAAGCATGTTTATGAATGCATACGTGTTAGTGTGTCAGTGTGTCAGTGTTAACATGGCATGATTTTAATTTACTGTTCAGCTGTCATTTTGAAAAGAAAATGGCAGTGAAAACTCATTTTAGTTATTGGTTTTATTCTATTTAAGTCTAACTATTTAAATCATCACCATCAATGGAATTTTGAGGCACACAATCATGCATCAAAACTGTCAAATTGCAGTTTTACTTCAGTTTTAATTCTCCATGGCTCTATTTATTTGAGAAAGATTAGAGGCTTTTTTTTTTTAATAACGCTGTCTAACAGTACTTGAAATATATATATACACCACACTTATATACTTTTTAATTGACATACCAAACTTTGACTGTGAAATACCTATTCTATAAAGTAGTAGTCTTGATTTAGCCATGCCTCTGTTATTGCCAAATATGTTACTGTTGCTTTGTTTGTTTACCTTGACAACAATTAGTTATGTCCTTGAACGCAGAAACTCTTTGGCACCGTAGTGCAGGGGCGCTGTTAAGGCATAGTTGTGTTACACATGCAGACAGCACAGCAGCACCATTAAGCTGTGTTTGCCTTCAATCTACACAGTACATATGCATCTCATTGATCATGTAAAATTGTATGTGATGTTGGGGTTTAATAATTTCCAATCCAGGCTGGTAGAACTGATAAACTGGTTGGTGCACTGTTGTTAAAAATAACAAATTGAGGTTGAAACTAACTATCTCTATGGTTAATGGAATTGATGCTAGTCTTATGGCACAGTTTTTGATGTACAATAATTTGAGACACAGTGGCCATAGATTTTTTGAGACACATGTAATAGTGGAAATTGTGATGATATATTGACATCTAAACCTCAGTCATTGATGTGTGAATAGGCCTATGCTATTTCCCTTAAACATAGCAATTGTTTACTTGTTTATTAATATGTTGGACTTAAAGGGAATGGTTTTATTATAGTATTTGTTGGTGTGATATGAACTGATAAGAATCAGTGTGTGTGTGCTAGGTCAGGAGTCATTATTTTTGTAGCTTCACAGTTCAAGTCCACTGCTCATTAAATGGAAACCTTTTGATTTACGATGTTTTCAGAAATTGTAATAAAGGTTTGCGTTTGACCAGGTCTGTCAACTATTGAAATAAAAAAATAATAATTGAGGTGAACTACTTTTGTTCTGTTTTGGGTATGAGTGAAATAAATAAATGTAAATGAAGAAATGTGAATCCTCTCAAGTTATTTTTTTTAACCTTTTATTGGATGAGAAAGATGAAAACGGTGAAGGCTGATCAAAAAGGTACTCTCACCATTGATTATTTGCATAATGTGTTGTCTTAAATGTTTTGATAAGTGTAATAATACATAAATAGGCCCCTCCCATGAAAATGTGTTGCTCTGGTACATGAAAGCTAATGTATTTTATAATAATACCTTCAAATGTTAACAACAGAAAAAATAAGTTAGGACTAAATCAGCTTTATAAGTTAGGAAAACGAGATTAAATGTAAGATTTTTTGGTACTATTATTGCTACAACGTTATATTTTCCTCTTTTCATCTTGCTAAGTAAATTGTTACGTTAATTACTAAGGTCACCTCTTTTGCGCAATGTAGTGATTAATACTCATTACTACCACTACTAACGTTACCACTACTTATTGCTACAACTACGCAGGCAGAAGCGGTAAAGAAGCTTGTTTCCCATTCCTCTGCGTGAAGCTAGCTAGCTACTAGCTAGATCCGATCCGTTATGACGATCATGGGCAAGTTATTTATAAAGGTTGTCACGGTAACCAGCCCATAACCGCAAGGCATCATGGTTTGAAATAAAATGCAGATAGAAACACCTGAAAAATAGACTAGAATGAGCCAATGGTTGTGTCCTATGCGTTAGTATCAGCCAATAGGAGGTTGTCAAGACAGCATTCTATGGCAGTTACACACCCACATTACTTTTGTGTCAACCACTTCGCGGGAGTTGACGCTGTAGGAGCAATCGTCTCTATAAAAAGTAGGCAAACAATCTACGGAGGAATATTAGGTAAATCAAGGACTTTACATGTAATTAGCTACGGCAATATGTATTTATTCTCTTAAATATGATCAGAACGATCAAATTTGCGCTTGTGTGGATTGTGTGGCTTGGCTCATTAAATGAGCTGCAAGCTAACGTTGAGCGTTAACTAACGTTAGTTAGTTAGTTAGTTGACGTTAGCTCATTCATTATTGGATCTGCATGGTGGTGTGATTAGTGATAGCTGTTCATATAAAGCCTTATTCTAACCTAAGGTCTTATCTGTGTAAACAGGGAAACTTTGCATTAATTGTTTAAATTTCGGCATTTTTTGTTAATGTAAGTGAGGCTATTGCCTATTTGCAGAAATACCCAAGTTAACCCTAATTTTGCCAGTTGCCGCACAGGAGTGATCCCCAGTCCAATCGGATGTTTAGTGTGGTTCATATTTCATGTTAATTTTGCTCATATCTCAAGGAAATTTCAGATGATAATCTTGACTGTTCTGCGTATCCATAGAAACTACGCAGAGCGCGCATCTAGCTAACCTGGTGCTGATGGAAGTTGTTATGCAACATAAGTAGAAATGGCTAGTTCCACTGGATGTCATGTGTCAGTTATTATGTAACGCCAACTTCCATTACTAGCTAGTTATTTTTACTGGTTCATAGATCCCCGTGTCGGAGGACATACAAACATACAAAGATAGTATATTGACAAGGACTATTGAGGTCTTGTGGGTGGATTGCATGTGCACGTGAATGCGCCTTTGAAGAAGATAAATACCCCGCTGTGTTTTGGTTTCCCAGGGCAACCATGTCTGACAGAAAGGCGGTGATCAAAAATGCAGATATGTCGGAGGAAATGCAGCAGGACGCGGTTGAGTGTGCCACGCAGGCTCTGGAGAAGTTCAACATCGAGAAAGACATCGCTGCATACATCAAAAAGGTAATTACGATCACTCCGCGCGGACACAGCCGAAATCCACCGTTCACTTGCACTTACTAACTAGGTTCCGATAGGGTTACTAACTTGACAGCTCGTTAGAATACGACTTCTCGGTGCTTAGCTGCCCTGGGATTATCGATTGTGACCGGTGAGATAATATTGGTCATGAGATATGCAATGAATGTGTTGCATTCGAACATAAGCATCCTCTGGATTCTTCATGCTTTATCACATCCAACCTGGTTTTTGCTGTTTTCTCCACTCTTCCTTAGCAAACTTGTTCTTGGCTCGTCATGGGCAAATTATCCTAGAATATCTACAGTATGTTTAGGACATCCATATGGATGCAACAGAAGCATTCTTACTCATTGATTCCGGACATATTTCTAGCCCTGCTGGTTTTCTTTCTAACCATTGAGTCAAAGACAGATTTGCAACTGGATGGAAGGCGAATGCAATTAACTACCTGGTGGGATTAAAAAAAACAGCAGTGCTCTTGGTCTGGAGGACCAGATTTAAAAAAAAAAAAAATGCTCGAGTCATTTATCATTGCAATAGAAATTCATTCTAACTTGAAATATACTAGCATACCCTTTTAACATGCAAGTGATTCTTCAACAACTGTCATGTCTTTGTCCCACCCAGGAGTTTGACAAGAAATACAACCCCACCTGGCATTGCATTGTTGGGAGGAACTTCGGCAGCTATGTGACTCATGAGACCAAGCATTTCATCTACTTCTACTTGGGCCAGGTCGCCATTCTGCTGTTTAAGTCCGGCTGAGGGCAAAGCTCTCCCTTAACACCAATTGACCATAAAGTACTGACTGACTCGACAGAGGCTCTATCATTCCTGGTCAAGGGGCACCGCCTTTTTTCTGTGCTGCTTTAAACTTTGTTCTTGAAAAAAAAAATGTGGCCATGTGAGAAATGAAACACTTGTATTTATTTTTGTCTTGTTAACATGTCAGGTTTTTTTTTTAATTAAAGCGTAATCGTTTGGCTGTCTGAGTACCTCCTGGAGTGTTTTTTCACACTGCAGCATTTAACACATTTAATCAGGGAATATCTAACTCACACATTGAGGCATTTGTTGGCTCTCAGAGATTGTAGATTAAGCGTGTTGCTTACCTTTATTGCAGGCAATATTAAGGATAACTGAGTGAGCATCTCTGAAACTGCACAGGCCAGAATATTGCGTTATTTAAGATTACATATGGCAAACACTGATCTTAATTAGCAATTACAGATCAGAATGTCAGCTTGAAGGGTATGAATTATGTCGTTGGAACTGACAGCATCTGATTGAGAAACAAGTTCAGAGTCCACATTTATCAGTGCTCTCAGTACTCCCCTTCAATGGACCCAAGAATCCTATTTGATTTGTACTCAGCAAGGGATAGCTTTATCATTAGACTACAAATCACTGGCAATTTGACAAGTAACTTACCTATGGCAGTAACTGCAAAAGCTCCTACTAAAGCCCCAAGTTATACCTGCCCAAAAAGGCAATATATTGCTAGGATGGCCAAGATGTCAACTCAATCTGGCTAGGATCCTTCAATTACATCTGACATACAACTCCATTACAAACAAAAAAACAACTTGACGGTGGTATGGTACGCTTTATTACAACACATTTAGAAAACCAGCTTGTGTGGGTAGACACCATTGGACAGGCAGAAAGAAGAGCGCAGGTAGCCCTTCAGCTGAGGGACCTTCTTGATGAGGGGCAGGAGCTGTGAGTCCACAGCCTTCTGGTCCTCCTTCCTCTGCTCTGTCAACTGGTACTTCTGTGAATGAAGAGAAATTAGGGGGAGGGGAAATTTGTGAATAACCTGAAAATCATTGTTCATTGTTAAAAATAGAGATGACACTTGTACAAGTGTGTACTGTGAGCTAATACGAGTAATTCACCTCTTTCTCTGTATCAAAGATCTCTCCCTCCTGGTGGCGGGGCCTCCTCAGCCTCTTCTTCTTAAAGTAGGCATCAGACAGCGTCTTGGGGATCTTCATACCAGAGATGTCAATTTTGGTGGCTGTGGCAATGACAAATTTCTGGTGTGCCCTGCGCAGGGGGACTCTGTTTAGGGCAAGAGGGCCTAAGGATGGTCAAAGAAGAAAAAAAAATTGAAGTTAGAATAGCAGTATAAAACTCTGGTGTGACCAGTTGCAGTAGATAACACTGTAACCAACACAGGGAACTAATGACTAAACAGCATTACCACCAAGACATTCATTAGTTGTCCTCACCAGTGACAAGCAAGAGACCACTTGAGAGCTGCTTCAGGAAGACCACACGCTGTAAAACAAGGAGCCAAAAAGGTGTCGTTTAGTATACATTCTGGGGCGAAAACGTGACCTCTAAAACCACCGTTTAGATTTTCCTATCAAGCCTGAAGATGTTGGGCGATCTGAGGTGAGAATACAGTCAAGACTTGTAAGATTTCAAGACTTCTAAAACATGACAAACCCAATTAAAAACAGCAACTATTACATCATGAAATTTTAACTGCCAAACTTAACAGAAGCAAAAAGAACTCCCTCATATACAGCTCAAGAGACTGGCATGGCAGTGAGCCACACCAAAACCCTCAAATAATGGTACTCTCCGCCATTGCATCAAGGATCCACAATATTTGTGCATTCAAGGAGACAATTTAATAGTTGCAAACCATTTACATAAATCTGTGCCACACAAGCCGTTTTCAGAGATAAAATCTACTTGACACATACTCCCAATTTTATCAAGAGTGTCCTCTGCCCGTCAGCTTCATAGCCGACACACTATTTAGGTCAGCTATTGCTCATAGTGTGTGGGCTCAGTTGCATGCTTCTATAACTTGCCCATGTAGTGTTTGAGAGTGGGAGGGAGGGACAATGTCTGTGAAAGCAATGGTGTATGAATTCTAATTAGTGATGTGTCAAGCACACACACATCACATCCACAATAAAGCGTGGTTACGCAGAAACCATTGGGTGCAAAAAACAAACAAGGGCTGTGGAGTGATCTGAAGGTTAGGGAGATGGTCGCAGTTTTGATCACTGTACCAGCCAGTGTCCATCCCCATGTCTTGTGCACTTGCCTACTGAAAACAGCCAACAGAACCCTGTACTTTGACCCCCATATTCTTGTGATAGATATACAGGCATCTCCTGGGAAGCACGAGGTCTTTGCATCACAACACAGTTGAGGAACTGCACCAGTTATACAGGGAGCATCGCACCATCACCTGTGTTAAGTCCCCTCAAGTTTTTCCCACATTCCTGATTCACCAACAATTGTACTTTAGACATAGTGTCCAATCACCAGTTTCAGAACCTTATATTATTTTGCAACCTGTGCTGTGTGTGTGAATTGAGGAAGTTTCAGCTTATCCATGAAAGCATACAGACAATATTCAAAACATGTGCAAGAAAGAGTCCTCACCTTTCCACGGTGGCGACCAGTGAGCAGGACGAGGACAGTTCCTGGGGTGATGGTGGCACGCAGCTTCCTCTTGTGCTGACTGAAGGGCTTCTTCCCATGGCTCTTAAGTTTGCGGGGGACATCCTCTGTGGGATAGTAACGGGGCTAGGGATGGGAGGACATTCATAAAAATTTGATCTTCACATAACTTCACTTTATAGGTGATTGAAATGATTATAAATTGATCCGTTTTACAGATACACAAAACATTATTGCTTTGTGTACAGGGTATGTGGTAGAGAACAATTTGATGTACTTTAAACCAGAGGTCAGGTCAAGGTGTGTGTATGTGTACACACACAAGCTTATATCTGGGTGCCTCACAACACCGTACTTAGGGCAAACTTAAGGCACATGTCAAACTCCAAATGATGAAAAATATTACCATGATGATATTTTGCTTCTTGCTGTCACAAGCTGTATGGGACTTCAATTTGAGGGATATATAAGGAATTACATAACACTCACCATCTTGCGCAGTTTGACAACACGAGTGCCTCCATTCTTGTCTCCTCCAACAGTCTTGATGACGGTGGCTTGGGGCTTCACCTTCATTTTCTTTTCAGTCTGAAATAAGAGCAAAGTAATACTTTAAAGAGATACAATACACAAGCAAAAGATATAGAGGCTTGTCCGCCCACAAATACATTTTCACATAGGTTCTACATATACATGCCAATCTTCCTCTTACCTTGGTCTCAGTGGTCTTGGTTTTCCTCTTGTACATGGCCCTGCGGGCATACATGGCGGAGCGGGAGTAGCGACCAATGCCCCGGGCCAGAACCGGGTTCCGGCTCCCATGCTTCTTCTTGGCAGCCTTTTTCTTGTCTCCCTCTGCCATCTAAGGTAATTCAAAATAAAACAGATTTAATTACAACGCCAATAATTCTCAAGCACAACGGAGTGGCCTTTTAACCTTTGGAGCATGCACGTTAGTTATCTTCCCTTTGACATTATCAACACCTTGAATTGGTATACTGCAAAAAATGAACATTACTGCAATGTACTAGCAAGAAATTGATACAGAATAGTTTAGACGCGTGTTTAATACAACAGGTAGAACCAATGCATAGGTAGGCTTGACAAGTGGCTAGCTATTAGCTACCTAAGCTAGTGGAGTTGCCTTAATTGTTAGCCGGCCACTGAATAGCCCATTTGACAGGTTATAGAGCATATTGACAGAAAACATCATGGCTTGACAGTCGAATCATAGGGCCAAATGAAGCAGGAGACTCTTGCAATGGAAAAAAAGGTTTCTAATGGCCAGCTAGCTAACGTTAGAGATCAACATTGTGCCTGACGTTACAACGCGTCCAGATAGCGCGAAGGCTACCCGGTGGCCTAGGACTGCCGATATACAAAACTCTTTATTACGGAGTCGTAACAAATAAAACAGTCCAATAATTATACCGATTGAATCGTCTAGACATATATATTAATCTCCTGATGTTTGGAAATCATGATGTTCATTCAATAACAGAGATGAAAACAGATTTCGTTACCACAGTAGTGTGAAGGCAAGGCTTCCTTACCTTTGCTATGAAAAAAAGACCGACATCCGGGGATGTGACGTATATAAGGACGCTGAATGATGACGTTGACGTAGAAAGCGTCATTTTCAAGGTTTTTGTGGCCTTTGTAGTCCACATAAAAACATGTTGCAAGTAAGCGCTCTAGGTAATACAATTTTCTTTTCATGGCCTATGTCGTAAACCATTTTCTTAGCACACAGACCGACAGACAGGCATACGCAAGTGAGAACTACGAAAACTAGGTTTCTGAGTAACTCACTGTCCATCATTTAGTTCTAATGAAAGTTTATAAAAAATATTTCAAACTTCTTTTTTTTAAATGTACTTTATTGAGAGATGTTGTTTGACATAGAAATCATTCATTCATTGCTTGAGCCCTGACAGTTCATATTTTTGGGCAAGATGGATCCCTGACATGTAATGAGAAAGAGTATTTTAAGGCAAAACTGTTCTAGTTATAGGGATTTCCTCCACATAGAAATATTCAACTTCCCCAACCCTAACTCAGACCTAATACATATTATATTTATATTTTAATAATATGCTACAGAGGTAAATGTGGCCTAGGAGCTAGGTCTATATTTAAAGGCACACACAGAAACAGATTCTCACTGACCACTGCACTGGCACACCAGTCTAGGACAGACACGAGTTTGCCCTTTGTATTCGCAAGACCTCTATGCAACGTTAGAAATTATGTTATTATATTTTCTTATAAATAGCCTGAAAAAAAGTAACAGGAGTATGAAGCAGCAACAAGTGCTTTAAATATTTGTCCTTTTCTGTGCCAGGGTAGACACAGCCAGCAGAGCCTCATCTGTGCAGGGATCATTTGCCATTTTATGTTTGTGTAAAAATGGTGCCAAACTAAAGTTATTCTTGTGTCAACAGGATAAAAAATTTCTCATGAGTGGACGGTGTCCTCTTTATTGTGTAAGATATTCTTCTAAAGGCATTCAGACAGATTCTTCAGTGAGCGTTTTCAAGGATGATGGCAATGCCCTGGCCACCGCCAATACAGGCTGAGCCAACAGCATATTTGCCCCCTCGACGCCTGCAAGAAGAGAAACAAATTATCCTAAGCTACTGAATGGACAGACATCTCAATTGAGATACTATACACAGTGAAATATACGTAAAGCTGAAAATGTGGGCGGTAATATCAAGGTTACCTGAGCTCATGAACCAGATGGGCAGTGATGCGTGTTCCAGAAGCTCCAAGAGGATGTCCAATGGCAATAGCTCCACCACTGACATTGCTTTTCTCTGGATCCAGTCCAAGGGCCTTGGAAACGGACAGGTATTGAGAGGCAAAAGCCTCATTTACCTACGCAAAGCAAAGAAGAGCTCATGAATTAATACACATCAGTATGGATATGAAATGTAGCATGATATAAACTACAGAAGGAAGTCACAGAGATGCAGTTATATATATTCTTTGCATTGCAGTAACATACCTCGACAAGATCCATGTCATTGAGAGATAGGCCTGCTTTTTTAAGAGCTTCTGTGATTGCTGGAACTGGGCCTAAAGTGGTTAAAAAGGATACCAGAGATTCCTACTGTCAGAAGACATGCCATACAATACCATGACATTTTATTATTATTTTTTATTTAAAAAGGAACACATAAGAAATTTGCTCAAATGCTACACCACCATCCTTCACACTTGTGTCACTCACCAATTCCCATAATGCTTGGGTCACAGCCTGACACATGATATGCCACTATTCTGGCCAATGGAGTGAGCTTGTGCTCTTTGAGTGCATCCTCACTTGCAATCACAACAGCAGCAGCCCCGTCAGATACACCCTGGAGATGAGGACATGTTGTATTTGGTGATGGCATTTTTCATTGTAGCTATGAGAACACTCACTTAGTATATTAAATGCTCTTTTACTGTCTCTCATTTAAATTACTGCCATAGAAAATGATACTGCAGCAAGTGATAGAATTCCTAAAGGATGTTAAAAGGCCCAATGTACGACCCAAACCTAAAAAGGATAGACGCATCCCAAATAACAAACGTGAATAGATATTCTTTATTCCCAAACTGATTGCCTGGTTTCTTAATATCAGGTAGCGCTGCCCCATTTAACATGACTGACCCCATTTAACGTGAATATCAAATCCAAGAATAGAGAACAATCTTCTCAAGTTGTCTTGGAGAGAATGAACTTCAGGAAAAGCAAGAATAGAAAAGTACTGTGACAGTTTTGAGATGGGCTGCATGCTTGATGTCATGATCAATGAAGATGCACAGCAGTTCCCCACTGTTTCAGGGATACCCATTCGCTACTATCAGCCAAGTCACTAACAGGCCAGTAAATGTCCAGGATCTTTATCCATCCTCTGCATTCTTTTGTTTTGGAATCATACTTTGTTGTTAGATATTAAAACACGTCATGGAGGACACAAGAATGCAAACTGCGAAAGACCCAGGATGACTGAGCTAAATGAGTTAAATACATTTTGAAGTAATATATTTGTTTTCATTGTTTGGAAACACTGGTATAAAAGAGACGTCTGAGTTCCCATGGAATGAGAAAAGTTGCTCAACTGATAAACTAAAAAATTTGCAGACTGGTGCTTTAAATACAAAGAGTCAACAATTTGGTGTTCTAGACTCACTGATGCATTGGCAGCAGTAACAGTTCCACCTTTCTTGAAGACTGGAGGCAGTTTGGCCATCTGTTCCAATGTGGTCTGGGGACGAGGGTGTTCATCCTGAGCCATAGACACCTTGCCCTTCTTGGCCTTCACATCAATGGGAGCGATTTCTGCTGTGTAGTGACCTGCCTCATGAGCTGCAGATATAAAAAAAAGTTAAGAAAAAAAGTTAAGATCCCAACAATAAAGAATGAGCTTGTCATCCACAGGGCAGTAAACTTATTGACCACAATGTGTCTCATCACGAGTGATAGAGTGCTAGATATCTTAAATATGTGTAGGGTTACCAGACCAAGCTCTATTAGAAATGTAGTTGCTCTGACCTGCCTTCCACCTTTGCTGGCTCTGGTGTGCAAACTTGTCACAGTCTTCTCGTGTGAGCTGGTATTTCTCTGCCAGGTTCTCTGCTGTGATGCCCATAGGGATCTTGACGTGCAGGTCAGTTAGCCCTGCCCACAAAGTGTCCTCCAGCTGTCAAGAAGATGGCGAGAGGTCTATTGTGTGACAGAGACATTTTGTTTCTTGTTCAAGGCCTTTGGATGTAAATGAACAAACTGTGTTCATGTCCATGGCATGGCCTCATGTATGTGATAGTTGTTTTTCAAAATAGGTAATTGTGGTGAGTAGAGGAAATTAAAAAAAAACAGCACAAACCTTAAGGTCAACTCCAAACTTAGTACCAAATCGTATGTTGCGAACAGCATATGGTGCCTGGCTCATACTCTCCGACCCCCCACACAAGACCACCTCTGACTCCTTCAGGCAGATCTCCTACAAAAACACACAGACAGCACACTCATCTTTGGTTTTGTTTCACAACAGTTGTAAGACACCTCATATGTAAAGGCTCACTGATCAATATGATGATAATATGAGACATTGTGACTGTACTAATGCAGGGACCAAAGTAATTGTGACTTATTTGCTTTCTTTTGTATAGGTGCAGCAGTACACTTTATTCTACATTTGTGTTTCTGCCATATTTTCTTCTTGGTGGAGAGGACTTCTGGCTGCACTTATATGGTGTTTAACACAAAAAAAACATTTTGCCACGTCAAACAACTGTTAATGCAAATTCTTACTTGAGCGCCATTGATGATAGACTGAAAACCAGATCCACACAGCCTATTCACAGTGAGAGCAGGTACTGGGATGGGTACACCACACCTCAGACCCACGTGACGTGCAATGTAGGGTGCATCAGCTGAGCTCTGAAAAAAAAAAGAAAAAAAAGGGGGTAGACTCCAGAGAAATGAAAATGGGGATCAAATCTAAAACATCAGTCAGCACACACATAAATGTCTTTATTTTTACAAATAATTTTTCTTTCTATGATCCTTGTGATCTGAATCTGTTGTTGTTACTGTACATGTCAAATTCAGCTGACCGTTGGCTTTGCAGTACCTGCATGACATTCCCCATGATGACACTGTTTATGAGTTCTGGTGCCACACCCCCTGCTGCTAGGGCAGCCTTGGCCGCATGCTCAGCCAGATCTGTTGCACTGTGGTCCTTCAGCACACCACCATAGGTACCAAATGGAGTACGCTTGGCAGCTACAATAAATACACCTGGAGAGAGACAGAGCATGGCAGCTGCTGGAGGCTTAACTTGACAGGGCTCCCTGCATATAGTGACTATTCTCATACCCTTATACTGGCACTACAAGGGTATAAGGGTATGTGAATAGTCACTATGTGCAGGGAGCCCTGTCAACCTGACCTGGCCTACAAGACCAGACCAGTATGTGCAGCACCCGTCTGGTCAACAGTACAGTTCCCTCGCCATATCTCCAGACATGTTGATCTATGAGTCATCTAAACATACAATACTATCCAGCATTTGTTATGCCTCTTATCTGTCCTGGCAAAAGTGAATATTGACAGTGGAACAGACTGTCCTGTATGCTATGATGTATGCTATGTCATCTTTGTGCCTTTGTTCCATAAATTATGTTTTTGTAAAGAATTTCTCAGAATTGATGTCAATGAATTGATTTTTACTCAACATAAAATGAAAATGCATGACAGTTTAGCAGATTCATTGACAGAAATCCACGCGCATTCCCTCCGTGGTTAGTTCAGTAAACTAACAAGTGGAACTGACAGACAGTGAGATGAATTTGAGATAAAGAAATAATTTCGTCAATGAAAGTTGATAGCGTAAATTAAAATATAATTCTGGAAAGCAGTGACGTGAACATTTTCTATTTAAACGATTTTGGTTAAAAATGGATAGAAGGGGATTACATTTGAGAGCTGCTGATAATTCTGGCAGTCACCTTTACCCTATTTTGTAGTATCATACAAGACATTACATCAATCCTGCTGTCCAAACATCTAAATTTAAATAAAGTGTTGAGTTTACAGTGGTAAGACTGATTCGCATTTCTGGTTACTTGCTAATACTGAAACACTTTGCTTACCTCTGAGAAGCGCCATGATGTCGATTCAACAATCCACCAATGTCAAGTACAAAGTATTTCGAATGGGGTTTTCTCTGTGGCACTCTTAAACAATCCGAACAAATGAGAAGCCCGACCTTTCCCCTAAATAATATGGGTTGTCAATTTCTACTCTGACGATTACATTCGACAAAAATATTATGCCTGCAAAGTAAAGTTTATAAAGTTAAATGGTAAAAAAGTCACACAAAAGCGCGAATATATTGCATTATATTTTATTAACCGTATTTACGACGTAGTCAATATTTTACTCATCTATTATTTTCTGCGCAAACAAAATACTCGAAAGTGCCAACGCCAAATCTATAAAATAGATTGTTTGACGTCGTCTCTCTGCGCCATCTCCGATGTGTCGCTGCAGTAGCTGCAGTCAAGGGGTCAGGCAGTGACATGATTTGCAGATACATGTGAACATTTTTGATTCCGAGTATGTTTTTATAGTGAACCAACAAAGTAAAAATCATGTCTCTCGCTTTATCGCGTTGTCTCTGCAGGGCTTTATCCCGACAGACTGCTCCACCAAGGTGAGTAGTTCCAATAGGATATTAACTCTCTCAGGTAGCTAACGTTATGCTAGCTAGGTTGGTTTTGCTTGCCATTCCATGCCAGCAAAGCCATTTGCCAAATTTGAGCTGTGGTTGATAAATTTGTCTCGTCCAATAAATGGCTGAACCTTTACCAGACACTCAGTAAAGGTTATTAACTGGTGCCACAGCTACGGTGCCCACCAACACTGCCGAAGTGCCCTTGAGCAAGGCACCCAACCCCCAACTGCTCCAGGCGCGCTGTCCAATAGCTGACGCCTGCGCTGTCCTCTGACCTGAAAAAGTGCATGTGTGTGGGGTGATGTGTGTATATCTAGTCAGAGGTATGCGAAGAAAGCAATTTACTGCATTTGTTAGTGCCAAATAAAGTTGATTCATCAACCAGTTCTTCTTCTTCTTTGCTAGATTAATGTGACTGGTATGACAGTCAAGTGTATCGGTCAGTTTTCGAAATCACTAGAGAAAGTTAGTTTCCTACCATGGATGTAACACTGATTTATTGTTCTACAGCGTTTCGATGGGAGAAAATTGTTATGCCATACAGAGGCCTTGGTTTGCATCGGTTATGACACTGAAGACATCTGCTCCTCTAAGGTAACGTTATGTTGGTATAGTCCAGACGGTATAACTGAGATGTTGTCATAGCAAGTAATGACTTAAGATCTCTGCTTTGTATTACGTAAGTGCGGAGCCCAAAAAGAAGAAGAAAGTGGACCCCAGAAGGGAGCAGATAATGAGAGAGAGGCTTAAGAAAAGGCTTAAGAAGATGGAGAAGGTTCCACCTGAGCTTATCCCAATAGAGGACTTCATCACTCCAGCCAAATGCCTGGATGACACAAGGTGCAGTTTATATCCTTCATGCAAATATGGTCACCGTATTTTATACATTGATTCATGATCTCAATAGTTAGGTCTTGCTATTTATCTTTTGTACTCTCAATTTACATGTTTACCCTTAGACATGTTACCTGCAAACATAACACACTGTTATTCTGACAATAACACTAATAGTCTAGCAACTCTTATAGACTGCCTCACAGATATGTGCCTGAGGTTGCAGTTAGTCTAAAATCCCTCTCTCATCTCCAACTTGTACAAAATACATCAGCTAGAATTCTCACTGGAATTTAGCTTATGGTTGCGAAATCGCTATCCTTTTTTAAATCACTTAAAACATTTGTTTTAGACTTGCTTTTATGTAACGATCTTCTATTGGTTTTGACCTCCCTTTTTATGGTTTACTTTTGTTTTTGGCATGCTTTTATATTTCTTACTCTGCTTTCACTGTCATTTTTTTTACTCTCTCATGAAGTGCTTTGTAATTGTTTTTGAAAAGTGATATACTGTATAAACATTTTTACTATCTATTACAAAGGGAACGCTCTGCACCAAGGCTGTCCTTTGAGGAGAGTGAGCGTCGAGCTCTGCTACTGAAGGAGTGGTCTCGTTACAAACAGGTTATCTGACTTGCCTATCACAGCTCCATCACTGAAGAATTGCTTGTAACCTCTGCCCAAATTACCCCATCATGGACAGCTTCTGGGCTTCTGATGTGCTTACCAATCTCCGTTTCTTGCAGAAGCAGCACATGGCTGAAATGGAGGCTCTTGAACTTGCTCTGGAAGCCCAGAGGGAAGCACTGGAGGAACTGAGGATTGAGTCAGAGGAGCTTTACCAGGCAGCGCTGAAGCCTGATCTTCTCTTTCCCTTCAGTCGTGAAGGACCTAGCTACACGCCGCCTGAGGCCAAGTATGAAGCACCCGATGGCAAATACAATGACATAACTAAAGTCTACACTCAGTGATGAAAGTGGAACATGTAGATGCAGTTGGTGTGTATATTGTCGCTTACTATGTGTCCTTGTTTATACGTGATTCAACAAGCCAAAAAGATGAGAGAAAATCAGATTTTGTGGCTTTCAACAGCGTAAGTGCTAAGGAGGGAACATTTTCAAGTTTGAGGCTTATGATTACTTCTATTCGATCATAGATTTGTATAAAACGTGTGGACATTTATGAATTAGAAATACTGAATCTAGTTATAGGTTGTTTTTCCACATTCATGCCTCTGTATGGAACATAACTTGTAAGTAAACAATATAATTAAAGATTTACGTTTTTTTTATGATGCTTTGTTCAGAATTGTGTACATTTAATGGCATTAAGTAAAACAATGGAAGGCACATCCTTCATTAATGAGTCATGAAAACATTTATACATCCTGCCAATCTGACAAGACTACAGTCCCCTTCTTACATTGAACTGAGTAAAACAGGGCAGTCACTGTCAATCACACTTCTACATCAACTCATTTATTGAAGCAGGATGCAGTCTGCTGCTATGCTTCAATTTACCCAACCCGTGGACAATGTAACATTTGATTGATTAAAAAGGATAGTAACACCTACACAGAAACCATGTCATTGGTAGAATACTCGGTTCACACTGATCAGATTATACTCATGATTGAGCACCAGATGTTGCTGTCACTAGTGAAATATACAAATCTGTTGTACCTGTCAGTGAAAAGCTTATGCCGCCACTTTTAGGTGACAAATCAGGTAGGTGTGTAACCTTTAATGAACTAAATACAAAGTAAGAACATGAGCTACTTTCAGAAGACACTATCTCGCAAATCCTTCTAAAATTGGAAATAAGTTAATGTCTAATCAAATACTCCATTTCAACACATTTCCATCAATTCACTGCCACGTGATTATGTTCTGGTAGCTAATCTATTTTATGAATCCAATGAGAACAGGGTTCCTCTGGCCTACATCAAAAGCTTGCAAATTACAAGGCCATGTAAAATACGAAAACTTATACTATGATTTCCTGCCTGCCAACATAAGTGTGTGTATAGTAGCATCCCCCTGAAGACAGCTGGAGCTTGCGACAACTGATAACCAGTCTCTCCAGCATATAGGGGCACTGGAGTGAAATGTATCATGATTGTTACTTTCACTTTGGTCTGGCTACCATGGTGCTAAGACAGCACCTCACTAGCAAGTGTTTAGGAATCCTGAGGCTTTCCCTGGTTTAAGGGCATATGCCAGTCTCTGGGAGGGTCTTGTCTCAGTTTCCAAACTGGGGTGAACTTTCTCTGCTCTGCCACTCTGTTCCTTTCACTCCTCTGTAAGGCCTCCTGTAAAACATACATATTGGAGAAAAAAAAAAATATTGAACTTATTAGTTGATTTGTACATACATGAAATGCCTCGGGAGAAGACACAAGATATACTAGGACCATCTATCTTTAAGCCAAGAGTCATCAGTATACGTAAACATTCCTGAAGGGCAGGCTTTGGTGATGAAAATAAACTGGGTGAAAGTCACAAGTATACACTGATTCCAGACTGACCGTTATAGTGCCAATACCCACTTATGGTTTTCTTTATGTTCACAACTGTTAACTCTCAAATCAATTGACTGAGCTCATAATGTAGTCACTGACTAAAACGTGGGGTTTG
>OOFE01050397.1:42425-54743 GCA_900323365.1 Monocentris japonica
GGTTTGAATATGAAAGTAACTGATGCTGTCAATTGTTTGTTTATATTTGATATATGGATTGTAAACTTTAAAACAAAATGGACCTGTTTAATGAGTGGCATCTCAGTGGTGCGAAAACATAAATAGCAGGGTGTCTGCTTCGTCAATATAAATAGAAGACTTGTTAAGACTTATTTAGTGCCAGTTAGAATATAATACCAATTTCACAACTGAAATAAATGTGTGAAGCTGCAGACCTATCAGAATATAGGGCAGCATGACTGGGCTGATTTCTCACTGGGAAAAAAAAAGAAACCGAGAAACTAACATTTTCAAGACATCTCAACCAGATTTTTTTTTTGCTATAGCCTGCTGTATTAAAGACCTTTTGATTGTACCTTGGCCTCTGTGCTTCTGTGTTTCTCCCATTCTCTGCAATTGTAGTGGTCCTCTTTCCACTGCTGGCAGGTCGGGGATGTCCCATAAGTATAATAGTGGTGGAAACGGTTCCACAGGCTTTTGCAATGTTTGAACTCACTTATGTAGTCATCACAGGCACGAGGTGGCTATGTGGACAGACAGGCAGGAACAGATTTATCAGCACCAAAATAACTTTTACTGGAACCACTGTAAATAATCTAAACAACATGTCGATGATCTTGATCTCCTACTACTGTGCTTTTGATCAAGGTATACATAATTTTCTATCTCACATAGTTATACCTAACGTGCTCAAAGGGTCATAAAGAAGACTAGTGAACTTAGATAATATACTGTTACAGCATATTTAAGGTCAACCTGAGGGCGCTATTACAATTTCTGTGCGCAGCCTGTAGCATAAATCAGGCTTTAGCTAACCTAACCCAAATAATAACAGCGCCTCCTTGAGGTCGCTAGAGATGCATCTCCGTGTCCAGGCAATGTTCAATGGCTATTCACGAATTTATCCATTTTAAAAGCCTATTTTAGAATTGGACTGGTTAGGTTTTAGTTCGAAGTGTCTGCCTTCCGTGCAAATCGTGAATCAAAGACAGATTTGGCTATCGTAGCGCCTCCTGTGTTAACGCCAGCTAGCAACATTAGCTAACGTTAATCATCTAGCTAACTAGTTTATTCTGCTTTGGCAGTTCGCTCACTAACAAAGCATAGTAAAAACAGCACAGGTGAGTCGAGTCAGAGAATTAAAAAAAAAAAAATCCTAATCACATTACGCAATGCAATCAGTCTGATAGTTACCCTCCAGTTTGCACTTTCCAACCGGTCCATTGCCTGTAGCTACTAGCTTATCCTTGACAGTGTGGTCGATGACGAAATGTCAAATTACATTGGCCAATCACGTACTGGTATTCCGCTTAATCCCGCCCATTTGATTTGACAGAAAGGAGACAGGCCAAGAAAACTTGAGTAAAGAAAACTGTTCATGATTATACAAGTATCTTTTTTCGATTCATAAACACATGTAATGATCTTAGAATAAAAACCATGCAACATATTTAATTTCAAAACAGTACTTTATTTCAGTCTATAAATAAACCAAGCAAAGAGAAATGTATTCTATATAACGAGCAACTTATTCCTATAACTTGAAAAAAAATCCAACAGGCCCTGAAAGAAAAAGCCTGAAACAGAAAATAAATCCACCATCATGAAAAACTGGTGTAGAGAGCCATTATTGCTCCCATTTTATCATAGCCCAAGAATTTCCCCCCGGGATCAATAAAGTATCTACCTATCATAAGGGGCATGGGGATGGTTTGGGATTCAGGGTTCAAAACAATACAAGGAAGGAATTTACAAATGAATTATCAAGACGCAACCCAACCATTAGGAAAAAAAAAACAAACCCACCATGCATAATTCACCCCAGTGTAAGAAAGGTCATTCAAATCTGATATCAAAACAATGCTTTGTGAGTAAATCTTTGTGTTGGTGGTCTGGCAATGTAATTTATTCCCTGGGTCAAACCAGTAACCCTAGAGTCTTGGGCACCAAATTACAACTGGCAGCACTCATTCACAACATACTTAGCATTTGTATTATTGCCAGAGTTTTAATTCGATACAATTCCAACTCAATAGCACTTTCCAAGGGGCAACAAATTTAAACTCTGTGCTTTTGAATGCCACTTTTTTTTTACTTTGTTGTGGTGGGTTTAAAATAGATATGGGGAGTTTATGCACATAAGCTAGTCTCTTCACTTGAAATGAAATCAAGGCTTTCTACCCTTCTTGCGTAGTGACTGTCCTTCACCGGAGAAGGCAATGAATCTGTTCATGGCATCATCCTGAAAGTATAAAAGTAGACATAACTGTCATATTACAGCACAAGCCTTAAATACAAGACAATGATTTAGAGTGCGCTTGTTAAAATTAAAGATAAATCACAGTAAAACCTTGTTTATCAGCCCAATTACTTACATCTTCTGTAATTCTCTTGGGCAGAGGCCTGGAGTTTCTAATGAAGGTGATCCTGCCAACTTTGTACTCATAGTTGGGAATGCCTCTGTATGATAAAAGGTTAAAGATTGATTTTAGATCACAGATTTTAGACACAAAACCAAATGCAATATTTCTATATTGGGTCAAGGTTTAGAGGTGTGCAGCACATGAAGAATAGAATGTAGTTATAATCAGTATAAAATATTGATTATCTTCTAACCTTTTAATGTCACTTGGATCAATAGGAGCAGGGCTGGGCTCAATGCCTTTCTTTTTGCCATCCAAGCGATTACCAGAGCCAGTGAAAGCCTGGGTAGTACAAGATTTAAAAATAAATAAAATAAAAAATACAGATGAAGTTGCACTGACAACTATATGGGCTCAATATTCATGAAAATATTAATATACTCACTCTGAATCCCATGTCCATATCGGCATAACTGCTGGGATCTGCTTCTTCCTCCTGTGAAGAGTAGAGAGAGGGTTTTGTCAAAGTGTCCACGGCACAAGAACTCGCCTGTAGCATCATCCATTCCTAGGCAAAATCTGTTTGGTCCTTACCGTTGGTTCCTCATAGTGCTGAGGCCGTCTTTCAGGCTCTTTGTAACCCAGTGGAGCATCAAAATCCACCTGAAACACAGCCAAAGTCACAACTTAGAAAAATAACTAAGCCAGAGT
Organism: Monocentris japonica; assembly: GCA_900323365.1. Lineage (NCBI taxonomy): Eukaryota > Metazoa > Chordata > Actinopteri > Trachichthyiformes > Monocentridae > Monocentris > Monocentris japonica. Next base: position 45,521 of record OOFE01050397.1, read on the forward strand.
ACACAATAGAGTAATTCACTGTTGTCTTATGTTTACTAGTAAGAGGGGCAGTAGATAGAGGGTCTTACATTCATATCACACTCAATGATAGATACTGCTTTATCTGGCTTGGTCTCCATTACTCGCAGTTCATAGATCTGAAACAAATCAGGCAGGCTTCAATAAATAGGCAAATTTAGATATAAAAAAATAATTGCATATTAGGCAAATACTATTTATTTTGAATAAATAGATTTTCAAATATTACTTTTTCATTGTAGTTGATAGCGATGACATCACCAGTTGTCAAGCAGGCAAAGTTTCTCAAGGCATTTTCCAACCTGTGAAATAAGTAGAAATTAATTAAACACTTCAACATTCTTGCAGTCATGTAGTAAATGCCAAGTGATCAAGGTCAATTTAATGATCCCTGCTAATATTTCATACACTGCTTTGGGGTTTGTAATGTCCAGGAAGTCTGGGCTTTGCGGCTGGAACTTGGAGTAGGTGGCCACCATAAGGTTAACACTTTCGACTTGGACTAGACCACCCTCCTCCAGCAGGAGATTCTGCATCATCTGCAGGGGAAAAAAAGCAAATATCAAAGCAATTTAAGTCATGACCTGGATGAATACTTGTTACAGACTGACTGTGCAAGAGTACATTAACATTTAATTAAAGCCATGACAGCATTAAATGCCTAGTCAAATTGCATTCAAGGAAAATTTCACCCTTGGATGCTCTTACAGTTACGAATCATCATTCTGTGATGTTCAATGCATTCCAGGAGTTATTTTATGACCAAGTGTTGTTAGCTTTTTCTTGTATCCGCTTTCCCTCAATCTGCCTCGAATACTTCTACTTTACTACTACATTTCCAAGAAAGCCTTTTAACAACCCCTAGAGAACGACCGTGAGCGTGTTTATTTAGCTGTGGGTTGTATGTGACTTAGGTAGTTAGCTTGGAATTGAATATTTGTAAAGTAAAATCCCATTAATGAATATATTTGTGATTACTGGAAGAGGAAGAACAATACTGAAACCAGTGGTTGGAAATGGTGCTTCCCCTGCCAGTTATAAATATAAACATATATATTCATGTTTTTACTTGTTATTGAAGGTGGAAAAACAAATATCCACCAAAGATCCAATATCAAGCTTACTTTACACTGTTTTTTATGTGACGGTAGAGAGAGCAATAGCGACAGCTATCATTGCCACACTGACATAAAACTTTGTTACTGTACTTCTTACCCAGTGTGGTAGATAGCAGATTCCCTCATCTGCCACAAACTCCAGAACACCACAGTGTGTCATTCTGTCTGAGTTCTTGTTGGTTAACTTGAACAACATTGGATAGGTGATGTTAAGCCTGCCTGTATGGGAGAGGAGCAGAAAGGTGAGCTTCATAGAACATGTATAAAGACTTTTTATTTTGTTATTAAGGTTGTACTTACTGAGCTGGTCAAGAGCAGAAGGCGGCATTATTACTGAAAGGAGACATTAAATATTAATTCAGACACAGACATTAACAATATGAGTACCAAATTGCAAAGCTCTAACCAAGATGTACAATATATGCTCTATCATTCATGGAACAACTATTAGTCATATCGATAGCCTGGCTAGCTCCATCTTCTGTTGTCAATATTATAAAAGGCATACGAAGTCCATTTCAAACATGCTTACTTTTGCCTCCTTTCTCCACATCTGACCGGTCGTTAGGACCTGCCAGCATGGACACCGAGTAGCATCGGTACTGAGTGGAGAAGCGGTTTTGGAAAGCCCGTGGCATCGGGTGGTCGAAAACGTGGAAGGAAAACTGTGAACAAAAACACTAATTCTTCAACCACGTATATTTGCGAGCGACACACGATTATTTTCACTTCATGACATGCCCTGTCACTATCATGACAGGGCATCTTTCTGTCTCTGGTGCCATGTTGTTGTTAGCTAACTGCGTGGGGAGCAATTTAGCATCACCCGTGGTCAAAAGGAATTAATTGAGTGGGACTCACCATGTTGACAATTTACTTGACGCTTTCTACTTCAAATAACTGAAAACAAAGCTCTGGTTGTTTATAAGTCGTGAACCTCTAGTGTTGTCTTCCGCTTCGTCCGGAAGTGTATGAGGTGACAACTGGAAATGACGACACACCAGCAGCAAACCAATCAGACGCGCCCATACCAAGTGTATTTTCGACAGATAAATAATAATGCTCGATCTCCATTACAACTTTTTACAGAGGCTCCGTGGACCGATAAACTAGGTCTCTTTGATTACTCCTAGATTACTATTATAGACTCAAATTGGATCACTTCTTATTTGGTAAAGGATCGTTTTCATATCTTCGTCTTCTTTAATATCCAAACACAGTTCACACACATTATAAACAAGCAAACACCAGCCTCATTCAGAGCCACACTTTTAATGAGTCTTACAAAGACCAAATCAGACAAACATGCCTGACAGCAGTACACTCATAACCACATGTTAAAAAGTCATGATAGAGTTAAGTGGAAATATTTGATATCAAACTGTACAATTAATAGATATAAAATATTAAATGGAGAAATGATATTTTGCAATTTTGTGTGGTGACAGCTGCACTTCCAAAGAACATATAAACAATGAGAACACAGTAAGAAGAGTGGCCCTGTGGTGTTGGAGAAGGGTCTGGGTTTAATATTGGCTCTGAGGAGGTGAGCTGATCTGTAGGTCAAAGCAGGTCTCTTTCATATATCTCTGTAGTTTCCACTTTCTTTTTCTTTGAAGGTATGAGATGCAAGCTTCTGGTCACATTTCCTCATATAGGAGGCCAACTTTTGGCTACTTCCTGGTGCATGGCTTCAGGTAACCACTGGCAGTATGCAGACAGTAGGACTTAAGGATGAGAAAAAAATACACAAGAAAACAAAGGGGTTAGATGACATGATGTCTCAACAAACAGACTCAGACAAACCATGCCAAATACATTAAATCCTCACATTTGTCGTTGTTCTTCCAGACAGAGAGAAGGGTGTCTCTACAGTCAACTCTCTCTGACACCAGTACTCCCAGCAAAGCCTCAGTCCTGGGCTGCAGCCTAGGACAGCAAAGCAACAGAAGTAAGATAATATTCCTTTCTCTAAGCAAGTTAATTCATTGAGCGACAAAAGGGGAGTAATGCCTCAGAGGGCATAGTGTGAGACTATAAGCTTACTTTGCCCATGTCTTCAGCATGATGGAGGGGTTTGAGAGATGGTGGCCACTGTATTTCTTCAGTTTAGGACATACCTGCAAGGATACAATTAGGATACAATTTAATGTGACCGACCAGTGACAAGGACTGCAAACAGATTGGGTGATCAGGTTTTGTTACAGTACCTGTCCCTCAAGCAGGAACCTGGCAAATAGTTTGTAGCGTTCCAGGCCATCTGGGTAATCCATCTCCACTGCAGGCAGATTCCAACCCACACGGACTACAGGAGAGAGACGTACATTATAGTAATTACTCAAAAGGTAGACACCTTACAGCAAGAAATACAGCCAATTCAGCTACAGAGAAAAGTGGTACTTACAAAAGGTGCTTGAACATTGACATCTGACCATGCCTGTGGAGGAACAAAACCACGGTGGCGGAGACCCCAGGGGAGCGCTGAAATGGCAGTACTGGGGCAGAAGCTGGGGGACCCACTCTGCTTCTACTGCTGACACACCTGAGAGAGACAGAGAAAAGTGATCTTCTTATAAATCTGACTTGATAACAATGGAAGCAACAGTATCAATTGAATTCAATCCTAATGTTATTGGCTCGTGAGGTTTGTCTCGTTTAGTTTATCAGCAGGGGTTACAGTAAAAACATACAATAAAAAAAGCATGAGAAAAACAAGAATGACACAATAATAACATGACATTAACACATAACAAATCACCACAGCATAGACAGGGAGTCAATATAGTGCGATAAAAGGTCACATACAGGGATGACATACATCATTTGATGTGTAAATTAAGCAATCTCTACTGAGGATAAATAAGTCCCGAGTTCTTTTACTTTTAGGCTCCCAGAGGGCATCGGTTCAGACTCAGGGCAGTCAAGAATGACACTGGCCTTCCTCACCACATGCTCTTTAAAAAATTTCAGTTAGTTGTACCCGGCTCACACCAGGAACCGTGCTGACCGTTTTCACCAAGCTCATTTACCTCTCATGTACATCTTGCTGGTCTCCATAATCTCCTGGTAGACGACAAACTCAGGAAGGGTTTTGAATAGTGCGGAGGTGGGATGAATGAATACTGGGTCATCCAAAAGAGGAGTCTATAAACAGAGACAAAAAAGTTGAGGAAAACTGCTTTACTTTACTGTTAACTCCCCTAATCACAATGATAGTTCTCAGTTTAACTTGCCTTGTATCCATTCTTCCATTTTGGGTCTAGTATTTCTTCTGCCTGTACACGCCGTGCAAGATGGTCTCCCAGTCCAGCAAGTACAATCTGCCGCAAGCAAACCACCTGGCTCTCCGTTGGTGGAGTCATCTTGGGATCCACAAATACTCCCACCTCTGGACACACTGCATTCACTGGAAATATAATGATGAGAGAAATTAATGATTATCTATTGTGCGTTTCTGTAGCATATGGTGTGTTTGGTTGTGTGAGTGTGTGTGTGTGTGTATACCTGCATTGGTAAGTTGTCCTCTAAGCCGCCGGATCTCCACCATGGCTTTATACCTCAAGCCATTCTCCTCACAAAACTTAGGTGTACAGCCAGCAAATTCACATGCCCCCACAGCACCTATAGTCACAAACAAATATATCCCTATCAACATACAACTTACACATGACATGATGTGCAAAGCTTACAGTCTACAGTACTTCACTATTCAGTCACACCATAACAAAAATATCCTTACCTAGCATGACCATGAGGTCCCCCAGCTGGAGTGAGGCTCCTTGCCCAGCCCACAGCCTCCTCATCTGGGTCAGGCGAGCCCTACGCTGGGCCATCTTGGAACTCTCATCCTCACTACCTGCAGGTCTGAGGCGAGAATAATGTGTGTTATGAGTATAAAAACATAATTATATTTATATAAAAACGGATATCAGAGCAAACTACGTGTGTCGTCACCTGTCAAGGTCTTCAAAGATCTCCCGGACTGTCATGGCTGCCACCACTGCAATGGCATAGGGCAGGCAATCCTGCTGCTTCCCCAGCGCTAGCATTTTAGCATAGCGTGGTGCCACAGGGAATGAAGCCATTGCCCTACCCAGGGGGGTGATGGGACAGCTCAGCCTGGCTTGCTCCATCTCTTTTACCCTTGTTTAAAAAAAGAAATGTAAAGACTTGGTAAGATGTCTTGACTAGTACAGTATATTGTTTAATTTATACTTTTTACTGGGCAGAGTGAAATATAGTCAAGTGAACATTTGAAGAAAATAGAACAGGCCTGGCCAATTAGAGATTAAGAGAACAGACAGGGGGAGGGAGAGACAGACTGTTACCTTCCAGTGCGAGGCGGCTCTTTCAAAGCTCCCAGTGAGACTAATAACTGTTCTGCTGCAACAAGGGCCTCAGCAGAGGGAGACGTGGGAAAGGGGAAATTCACCACCTGCAGACACACACAAATACGCATTTCCATAATACACAGCATTTTTACCTTTATTTATCCAGGTAAATTTTACTGAGCATGCATTTTTAAATGCATGCTTTAAAAATGCCCGATTTTCACTCAGTTACATGTATTCACAAATGGGAACTGTGCAGTGCAACAAGTCTTCTGCTATTGGCCACTGAGCAGCTCCACTGGAGAAACTGGTGAGTAAGTGCTTTATGCAAGGGAAGCTCAACAGTAGTCGAGGGAGGACAGAGCGTTAGGACAGAGCGTCACCGGTCTGGAACCGGCAACCTTTCACTTACACGCCCGGTGGCAAGTCTGGGTTGTTCTGTATATACTGACCTTGTCTATGTTGAGGTCCTTCATCTGCAAAACCAAGTCTTCCACAGGCCTGCGAGTGATCTCTGCCTCTGAGAACTGACTGAAGTCCCCAAACACTGCAGATGAGTATAACCTACAGAAACATATAAACACCTTCAATCACAGAGAAGTTTTCTATTTCCTAAAGAGGAGAGAACATTTTAGAGAATATTCTCCTTGGGTGAAGACCGTAATTATGCAATAATGTTGACACTAGGTTTAAAAGTTCTGACCTATAGCAGTGTCCCGGCTCTGTTCGTCCAGCTCTACCTGCCCTCTGATTGGCCGAGGCCTGTGAGGTCCATGAGACCTTGAAGGAGGACACCCCGGTCACACGGTCGTAGTAACGTTTCTTAACCCGACCACAGTCAACCACATACTTGATCCCAGGGATGGTCAGAGAAGTCTCTGCCACATTGGTGGCTACCACACAGAGACGAGTGCCAGGTGGAGGGGGCCTGAACACCTACACCACAGTGAGACAACACACACACGATGCATCACAATAGTTACTTATAGAGGGCTTTCAAGGTACATAATGCACTCTACAGCAGCCATAGTGGAGGTCCTAGCTCTTGGGCAATAAAGGCTGAGAGTGGCTGAATGCATTTCTCAACTTACAACTTGGTCATCTCGTTAAAATTAACATTAGTTGCTTTGCTAAATTAGCTTCTTGGCTAGTTAACTAGCTAACAAAGCCAAAGACCAACTGTTAAAGCTGAACTGAGCTAGACCTCAGAGTGCTTTTCAGTAGAGACTAGGACCAAAGGGGCTGGGCAGTCACAATAACCTACATTTGGAAACAAATTTACCTTATTAGACCATTCACTTTTACTTATGTCAATGAATGGACTTACACCCACACCATGACTATCCCTTCCAGATATCTGCCTTTTTCTAGCCTGGTTGTTATATATTTAACCATTATTTGCGCACAGCTAATTCTCCAATGGATCTCTAAGTATTGGTGCAATCTAAAACAATGTGTAAACCTGTAGAGATAGAGAGAGAAACAATAGAGAAACAATTTAACATTGTATTAGCATCATAGAGGCACTCTACCTTTAATTTACATTTATTTCTATCTTTTTCTTACCTTTTCACTTTTACTAACCTAGCACTATTTTGTGCTGCTGTAATGACCCAATTTCCCCTTAGGGATCAAGACAGTTAATCTTACCTCTGTTTTCATTACTCCTTGTATTGATAAAGGTCAGGTTAATAATGTTACCTTAGCCTGCTGCTCTGGGGCCAAGAGAGAGTACAGAGGGAGGACATAAAGCGGAATGGACGGGTCTGCTTTCTCCTCTATAAAAAAAAAAAAAAAAAACATACGATAGAGAGAACAAAATTATACGAATTAACAAATATATGCTCTGAAATAAGTCCCATTGGATTTGGAGAAGTAGTGGTGTATCTTAACCTGCGTCTCCAGGATCGTCTCCTAGGTCCAGGTCAGAGCCTTCATCCTCCTCCTCTCCTATCCCAGCCTGTCTGTCCTCATCCCCCTCATCCACCGGTAAGGCAGAATAATTATCCAGGTCGATACGGGGCAGAGACTGGAGACATGTAAGTAAAGCACGCACATAAATAAAAACAGATAGAGTTTCCTCTTTATCATCCCACAAAGCACACATTAAGAGCCTGGAATAAAGTGATTGTGGCCTTTAGGCGCATTTTACAAACAGTAAACTGACCACAGTCTTCTTCTGTTTGGCCTTCTTAAACTTTCTCAACGCCTCCGAGGTGTCTGCCTCCTCCACTTCACCTGGAGAGAAAGAAATCAACACATATTCAGTTCAGAGGTATGCGAGTGAGTCAGGGAGTGAGTAACGAGAGCAGGGAGGCATGTGTGTTACACTCACCAGCGGTTGTGTTGCCCTTCCTGAAGGGGAAAGCTTTCCTCAGTCTTCTACATACATTGTGGACCTCTGCCTGGCCAGTCAGAAACACTAGGATACCACCTAATGGACAGAGAAATTGAATATGTGTAGCAGTGTCGTCTAGTGCTTAGAGAGGCCGTCCCATACCCAGAACATCCTGGAACGTGTGGCTATGCATATGCACGAGACTGTGCATGTGTGTTTGTACCTGGAGGCAGCATACGGTGGATCTTGCAGATCTTGTGAAAGGTCTCTCCAGTGTAGTCGTCCAGGGGGGTGCGTTTGTTGAAATGGATAGTGACAGGGAATTGGCGGGCGTCAACCTTGATGACAGGCGGAGGTGATGGAAACAGCTTCCTGTTGCCTGTGAAGTCTTCCACCCGCAGAGTAGCTGACATGACTAGCAGCTTCATGGGCATACCTTTCTGTAGGGGGCATGCATGAAACAGCAGGTTAACCAGACTACAGGACTGAGGCTGCCTACACTGCAAAAGTTGTACATAAGAGAAACAATGTCAGCCATATCGTCTGAAATATAGGCTTCAATATATGAGCATGACCGGAGAGGAATGAGACACTTCTCTCATCAAATACTAGACATGGCGTTGCTGCTTACCTTGTTCCTGAGCGGGACAATACGAGACAGCAGACCTATGAGAATGTCTGTGTACACACTCCTTTCATGCGCTTCATCTATGATTACCACACTGTACCTCTGGAGCAAGAAATCCTATGGGACAAGACAGAGATAATGACAGTACTGCGTAGACACAAAGAGACAGAGACACAGAGAGTTACACTGAGTTCCCCATAGCCTGCCTGCCATTAGTTTGTATTTTTGTGTGGGCCTAGAGGGCCTCTTGATGTTTAGTATATCAACACTACACTAAGAACCTCCAGACTAAGATGGTTCAGTCAAGCTGTGATTTTTGAGGTTATAATGATCCTAGAAGTCAATGCAGGTCTTTTCCCGAATGAGGTCAGACTGATAATAATAGGTCTAACCATCCTCTCGAGGACTCCTGTGACCTCTCATATCATCACACAAAGATGAAAGTGGGCACAATGTAGAATTATAAGTCTTACGTTTGTAACCATAACATAAATATGGTATTCCACCACGACATGAACACAGCAGAGAGAAACGTGCAGATTGTTTTTTGCCAAAATGACAGTTTAAAAGTATTGTGGGCCTACACTGACTGGGGTAGTATGAGCAGGAAACATTACCTACACAAGAGCCTCCCCTTTAAAATTAATGTACAATGATGTAGTACTCATAGGAGCCCATTTGTTCATTTTTGTATTGTTGAACACCAAATGTAAGAAAGACAACTTTATGTTATGGTTTTGGTCAAGTCAACTATGCTGAAATTGAAAATGTGGGACATACGCACATACGC
>OOFE01050398.1:0-21737 GCA_900323365.1 Monocentris japonica
CAATGTCCCGGGTTCATTGTTCTATTAATTCACGCTATAGCTTAATCCAGTATAAGGTGTTGCACAGATTGCATTACTCAAAAATAAAACTAAATCGTATTTTCCCATCTGTGTCTCCTGAATGCGACAAGTGCCACTCTGCTGAGGGCTCACTAACACATCTTTTTTGGTTTTGCTCTATGTTACACAGCTTTTGGAAGGAGGTTTTTGAGTGGCTCTCAAAGGCCTATTCTAAAGACATTCAGCCTAACCACAAGCTCGCCATCTTTGGATGGTCTGCAGAGACTTTTGGGCTGCCACGCAGTGTGCAGATCGCCCTGCATCTAGGAATGGTGGTGGCTAAGAAACTTATTCTCCTGAACTGGAAGTCTGCTACTCCACCAACCTTGGCACACTGGCTCAAGGAGATGTTGTATCTTATACAAATGGAAAGACTGCGTTTATACAAACCCAACACACAGAATGGTTTTGAGAGGGTGTGGGGACCCTTCTTGGCATAGTGTCATACTGCCTCACGTACATAATGACTCCGTTCTGTTTGGCTCTGTCTGTGGGTGTGGTGCCTATCGGCATTCCTTTATCATTTACTTTTTACATTCAACCTTGCCTCACAATTGTGTCAATTCTTACCTATCTTTTTCTTTGGAAACTTAATGCTTAATATTATTTCATAAAATATCTGGCAGCCTATTTGTGTTTTGTTTTTGTTTTCTTTGTGTTGTTGTTGATGTGTATAATTGAAAATTGTAAATAAAGTATTAAAAAAAAAAAAAAAAAGAAAAGCGGAGATTAATTTAGAAAGCCTAGTTTGAGTTAACCTAACAAGCCAATTGGGGATAAAGTGGTTTTACAAAGCTGAATTCAAGCTACTGTGAGGTCGATCATGGGTCCGATCAATTCATCATGTACAAAAAAGACGCCAAAGATAGAACTGATCTGACCCTGAAAGTTCTTTCTCTTTGGAAAGCCCTGCGTACACGACCACAACCTCATGAATGGACAGGCCATGATGGACATAAGATGAGACATGGGTCTTCCTCGGCTTTATTTAAACCCTTCAATTGATGTGAATAAAGACATGGGAGCGCTGCGTGGGTATTTGATCATACCAAGAAGAATCAGGTGCTCTTTGGAATGGGTTAGCACAAATGGGAATATATTGAGGAGTACGGTCACCCCGGTGTGATCATTCTAAAATGCATTCTAATGTATTCTAACATTCTAATTGATGACATCATAAAGGGTTATAAATGCAAATTGGACAGTTCCAGAATAGAACACTGAACTGGAACTAGAACTCTCAAAAAGCTCCTCAAAATGAAGTATTCTCCTTTGTAAAAAAGGTTCTACAAAGGAGAACATCTAAACTATTTTATTCCCTTTGATGCTTCTTTTAAGCTATATGGATTTGATAGAATAGCCTACAATATGTTTTATATTTTGTTTTTTGCAATTCTGCTGTTAAATATTAGACTATCTATCGCCATAATTTATGTAGCAAAAGCTATACATAATGTTTCATATTATTACATCACAGTCATTTAGCAGACGCTTTTATCCAATGGGTTGTTTCCATCTGGGAAATTGATTGGCTGAACGCGTGTTCTGTAAATGCTATACAGTAACAGTTAATGCATCTCCTAGCAACTGTGGAAACATTTTGACATATATTAACAAGATACTTTCTTATTTCAATGCTAATTGAAATTTGCTAAATAAAAATAAGTTAGAAAATAAAATAATACTGTGTCATCACATAATTCTGTCTATAAGTTGTAAACATTTTCTAAAAGCAATACGGCACTTGAGGTCTTGCTGGATCACTCATGGTTAAATGGGGTTGCCTAACAACGTTCTGAACCGTGACTGGATATTTTTTATTTTCTATTAACGTTATATTTTATCTCTGATAGTGTAGGATAAAGGGTAATAGTATTGAACATTAGGATGGCGGAACTTTAGGATGGCGGTTCAGTGTTATAGGAATACCGATTAAGCTTCAACTGTGGTTTAGCCTCTAAACTAGCCTGCCTCGGGCCAGCAACTCAGCTTGAACTATGTTGAGGTTGCTTTTTGGAACCGAATAAACCTGGAACACCCCTCTGGATATGTTCTGCCTCTCTGAAAACTCCTATCTGACACTGGGTGGTGCAGGTGACTTGACTTGAGATTTCCGTGTCTTTACTTGGGACTTGACGTGGGACTTCAAGGTCAAGATGGAGCCATAGATAGAGCTCAGTCTGTGCAAAATTCCACCATGCGATCCCATGGAATTTGTCTCTCATCCACATAACTTCACTGTATATTAAACATTGCCTTATCTGTCTTGTGTTCACAGAGTGTGAGACAGTACAAAATATCCTCATGAACTGCATCGCTGTGCACGTAACAAACAAAAGCCAAATCATGGGCATTTTTCCCTTCTGTGCTAAGATCCATCTGCAGAGCATAGTCTGGAGAATTTGAAGTCAACACTACCCTGACCCTTCCTCAAATAAGCAGTTGCTTATTTGTTTCACTTACTTGTCTTAGCACTTGCTTATATGCTTATATGCTTCACTTATTTGTCTTAGCTCTTGTTTATTTGCTTCACTTATTTGTCTCATTTGTTTAAATAAAAAGTAGGTAGCTAACTTATTGCTCTTTTACCTAAGCACTAGTTCTGCTCTTAGATGCTTGTTTAGGAAGGAAATGCACTTACTATTTCTGGTGACTAGTAGTTCTTTTGCCTACCTATGTTGAATGCACTTCTTGTAAGTTGCTTTAGATAAAAGTGTCTGCTAAATGCCTGTAATGTAATGTAGTCGCTCAGTAAGAGTGTTCTCATGGTTTTTGGCAATGACCTTTGTTTCACTGTTATTAGAGAAAGGTATAGTCTTTAGTTTTTGTGCTTCTCCCTCCCCACACATCATTTTACCATATCAATGGCAGCTGGTAATATCAAAGTCTCACCAATGGTGTGTGGTTTCATGGCCTTGGCAACACAATAGCTCACCTCAAATGATGTTTTCAATGCCTTCTCACTAACTGTCATGGCCTTTCTAAAATGCACCCACTGCCTACTCAATTCATCACATTTCCTTTAAAAAAATGATTTTGGCTTGGCGAAGTATTCTTTATGAGTTGTCTCGAGGTGTCTTTTGAGTTTGTTTGGTTTTATGCTGTCACCGGAGAGGACATTACCGCAAAAGAGACATTTTGGCTTGATGCTTGTAAATCCATACTGAAGAATATTTTCGTGAATGTTTTGACCTCTGCTGCTGAGGCTGAGATGATAATGGCTCACTTGATAATGCAGAGGAAGAGGCCACTTGGCAAAGAAACCGGTCCATTTTGGTGCCAAAATTCTTCATTTTGAAAGCTTGTTAGCAAATGTGGTGCTAAGGAACGTTAGTTTGTGTGAGTGACAGGTAACATCCAGTCACATGCGGTCATGAGACTTTCAACAAGGTAGCCAGTGAACACAATTTAAATTTAAAGTTTTTTTTTAGTTGTTTATGTAAGTTGTACACATTGACAGAATCCTGTCACACCAATTTATAACTAGAGGGTCATAAGCAGGTGCTTGTAAAATCAAAGTACCACCTAGACAGTGAGACTACATAAAGTTGACAATCGATGAGCTAGTATAGTACACATTATGCATCAGATGAATTGGCAAGTTTCTGTGTAGCTACTGGTGGTCATGGCCACAGGCCATGCTGAGACTTCTGACTTGGAGGGCGGTCTGCGTTTCTCAGGTTTAGCCAGGTGATGGGCTGACAGGGAGGTGTCTCACCAGTGTTACAGTGCTTTCAGGATAACCTTGCACATCATCGGACTGCCAATTAGTCTTTTCACTTGCCAGAAAAGTTGCAGTGGCCCAGACTAACAACCTCTAAAGCTGCCAACAGTAATTAGTAAATTAGGCAATTCTATCATCTGTTACCTCATTACATTTGACCATGGTCAGTTAGTTTTCTGAAATACATACCAAGACCTCTTCTGACTTGATTCTCGGTTAGTTCCGCAGTGGGAGGTCGAGGAATTGGGGGGGAGCAGCCGAGCCTTCGGGAGTCTTTACTACGAGTCTTTACTACGCCATCTTTTAGCATTTCTGTGGTACCTTTGCGCCTGGAATGATGCAATGGACATTTCTATCATGGAATTAGCCAGTTACAGGTTATTTTACTCATAACATAAACTGATTTTGAGTTTGAAAGTAGGTTGATAGCTTATTGCACTTTTGCTTTAGCACTAGTTATGCTCTTAGATGCTTGTTTGGGAGGGAGATGCACTTGTGCTTTCTGGTGACTAGTAGTTCTTTTACCTACCTAAGTGTCTGCTAAATGTCTGTAATGTAATGTAATGTAATGTAGTTGGTTCATGGTTTTTGGCAATGACCTTTGTTTCACTGTGTTATTAGAGAAAGGTATAGTCTTTAGTTTTTGTGTTTCTCCCTCCCCACACATTGTTTTACCATATCAATGGCAGCTGGTAATATCAAAGTCTCACCGATGGTGTGTGGTTTCATGGCCTTGGCAATACAATAGCTCACCTCAAATGATGCTTTCAATGCCTTCTCACTAACTGTCATGGCCTTTCTAAAATGCACCCACTGCCTACTCAATTCATCACATTTCCTTTAAAAAATGATTTTGGCTTGGCAATGTATTCTTTATGAGTTGTCTCAAGGTGTCTTTTGAGTTTGAGTTTTATGCTGTCACTGGAGAGGACATTACCGCAAAAGAGACATTTTGGCTTGATGCTTGTAAATCCATACTGAAGAATATTTTCGAGAACGTTTTGACCTCTGCTGCTCAGGCTGAGATGATAATGGCTCACTTGACAATGCATTATCACTTGATAATGCAGAGGAAGAAACCAGTCCATTTTGGTGCCAAAATTCTTCAATTTGAAAGCTTGTTAGCAAATACGGTTAGCAAATTGCCTACCTAAGCTGTAAGTCGCTTTGGATAAAAGAGTCTGCTAAATGACTGTTAATAAAAATAATTAAAAAAAACATAAAAATGACTCATGTTATGTAAACTTTGAAAAAAGGGAAGACAAATTCATATACATTTAAATTCTGTAATATTTATGAGTTAAAATTATACTCACATTTTCTTGCCATATTTTGTCAACATTGGTGGTCAGTTGTGATGAAAGTGGTCGTGTCCACTTTCTCATGAGGGTGCCCATGTCATTTGCACATGGGCATTAGTGCATAATTCCAAGTCTAATCTCTGTGTGAAGTTTGTCCACTGGTTAACATGAAAGTTAAACATGGAATGTGTTAAGCGGCACCTACATTCTATAGGTCAGAATCTCTAAAACTAAGTCAGAAAATTATTTATTCAGTTATACAGATTGAAGATGGCAAGCAGACAACCAAAATTCAGAAGCCATTAAGAGGGATTTTATACTACCTGGCAAGTCATTCCTCCCAATTTCCTACATGAGGAAAAAAAGGGAATAATTAGGAGTCTCTATGCAAACATTGGCACTGGCTCTGTCAACATCAATCAACATCTCAATGCAATGAAGGTGATGACAAATTCTTTGACAACTGTAAATTATTATAAGTTATGCTTGGGAAGGTTTATTCATCTACACCTAAAACCACCACATATTTGCCCTGAAGATGCTGAATGGCCTCAGACCTCCTCTCACAATCAGAATTTCTAGTGTCCACACAGTAGGTGTCCTGGATTTTGAAGAAGGTGTTGTGATTGACAACGCCAATATTCATGAATTGGAACAGGAGGGCAACTTTGCCATAGTTGTTATCAGACAACTCTTACCTTTGAGGCCTTTTTGTAAGATGAAAAAAGTTTTTTTGTTCCTCCCTTCCTGATAATAACCCTAAATATATATATATTCTCCAAATTACATTTACCTCTACTTGTAAGCTCCCCAAAAAAACATTACAATAAAATGGAAACACAAAGATTTTAACTTACACACTGCTTTCCAGATTGTTGCTTGTCATGCACTAAGGGGTTAGCCCCACAGTTCCTTAAATGACAAAATAATAATCACAAACAAACAGAGAAAAAAACTAAACAATTTATGCAATAAACGTTTAGTCCAAACTCATGCCCCCAGGCACCCCTGTTCAGGTGGGTAGAGTTTTCCCAGAGAGTTTAGTTAGTAGCTTAGCTAGTTGGCCTATTAGTTAGTTAGTTAGTTAAAATATTAATTTATTGCATTATAGATCATCAGCGTTGGAGTAGCTAAAAAAGCGTAAGAAGTGAGAGAGGCAGTGTTTTGTAAAAATATCCCCGCGATTTCCAACTTTTTTCCGAAATCGAGAGATGCTAACAACAATGTCCTGATGATACTAACACTACCAGCAACCCTGGCACGACCGCCAGCTGCAGCACAGCCTCTGATGACTGATGGTGCTGAGGAAATACTGCAGACCCAGGGACCACAGGAGGCAGACCAGCAACGGTTGGACTCGAACAAGGAACAGCATGATAAAGAGGGGGACCTGGACCAGTATTCATGGTGTGAGAAAGTCACCGACCCTGCTTTGTGGAAAAGCACATCTAGTGATGGGGTAAAGCTACTCTTGTTGAACGAGGAGCAGCTCCTTTTTACAAACAGAGTTTGAAATATCCAGCCTTGGCAAAGGATAGAGTTCTTGGGGGTCAGAGTCGTTGTTTTACAATTTAATTGCTCACTTGTATTTTGCCCCTTGCATTTTGACGGATCCCCCCCTTCCTGGGAAAAATATGATTTGTCCCCCCCAATATATCACTGTAAACATAACTATGTAATTTCAATAATATTAATAATTCACAATGAAAGCACTTGTTCTGATTATAGACACTTAATAGCGCGTTTTTAAGTTTCAAAAGATTGCGATCCCCCTCCCTTTGTCTCACAATGGTTTGATCCACTGCCTCAGTGCGTGTGGGAATTTGACAGAAGCTCTGTTGTTGGTGTTCAAACAAAGGATATGTTAGACATTTCTTTACTTCTACCACTCAATACAATAAAATACATTTATAATCATCACCAGTCTTCATTTTCACTGCATTGAATTAGCTTCCAGGTCACTCTTGTTCATGTTAGCTAGCTAGCGGTTAGCTGGTGTTTGCTAGCTAGCTACAGTAACATCAACCAGTGTTTGCAGCTGGATATTTTGGTTGATTTATTTGGGTTATTCATTGAAATAGTTCTTTCGCTTTTAGAACGGTACTTATTTTGAGCTTTTTGTTCTTGTAAAGCTATTGCAGTAGACTCAGGCCAGTGGCACATATTTAATGGCTTTATAGAAAAAGTAAAATAAAAGGGTCAATTCAACACTGAGACCAATGTGATGTGATGTGTGATGGTTCTCAATGGAGATTCTTTAGATGAGATCACACCATGCCTATTGCATTTACGAAAACTACACCCATACATAGTGTACCATTGCCACCTACTGGCCTTTCTTGGTATTGCTGGTTGTAAATACAAATATCTGCATACATACTGGACTGATAAGGAACACTGCTATAACTATTATTAGTAGTAGTATTATAATGATTTAAACATTTGAACAAGTTTCAATTATCCAGTAGTAGTAATTATGGTTCCTCAATGTACATTTAACATATTACAACGTAGGCTCTGTGTTACAGCACTACTTTTGGTGTCCCCCTCAGGAATTGCTCTTAAGAAAATTTCATGTAATTGTCCCCTCCAAAATTGATATCAGATTTTCGCCCAACTGTGTCTAGACAGTGGCTACTATATATATAACGTGTGGATGTGTACATATAGTATGTGTGAGTGTGTGTGTGTGTGTCCATCGCGGGGGAAGGGGAGGGGCCTCCAAGGATGCTTGTGCTCAGGGGCCTCCTCACCCCATAATTTGTCCTGTGCTGACTACCTCTGCCTTTTGTCAGCTTTCCAAGTCACAGCACCTGCAAGCATGAAAACACACACAAAACACACTGCCCTGTCCTAGTGGCAGAGTTCAAGTTCAAGTTCAGGTGTTTTCCCTCCTCAAATGGCACTTATTTACATTGACAGTACAACACAGTCCAGTTCATGGATAATAAAAGTGAATGTCCAAACTGTGCTTATCTAACTTGATATAGAGATTTGCAAATATTTTAGGTTTGCAGAAAAAGATAACAGGGTGCACTTGTTGGGTGGTCCAGATGAGCCTTTAACTTCTCCGCAAATATACACACCAGACGTTGAACACCTGCATTCTTAAAAATGATATTTTCTTAACAACTGCCTCTACACAATGAAAGCCACAAGAGACATGATTTTATAATTTTATACCTTCAGGTCTGTCACAAATCACATGTAGTTTTCCTCTGCATCATGTAAAGGCAACACTGAGGTAAGGCATACAAAATGTTTTCAGTTGGGTGATGCAACAAGAATTTTGATGTTAGTTTTTGGGTGAAGGTCCACCTGTGAATAACACATCTAAAGTGCAAGTCAATCACACATTGCTATTTTTGTGGCTTTGCGCACATGAACATAGACCTGTCCAAAATCACACAAACTGGTTTTGTGCATGTTAGGCTATATTTTCTCCCACACTGAGGTAAATCCTTCACCCATGGACTAACTGAATACAACCTTTTTTGCAAAATATCTTGATTTTCCTTTTTTTCCTTGAACAAACAAGCAAACAAAGGCCACTATACGTTATATATAATTCAGATAATTCAGATCATAAAACATAAAGGCAGTCAGTCAGAGTACACTCAGCAGTGGCACGACAACAAACATCACTGAATAGAACAAACAACAACATCCCATCCACATTGGATTGCATCTGTACTCACACACGTGCACACCCCTTCACTTTATATTCTCTTAGCCTATTACTCCATAAGTTGGAGTGCATGAAGTGGAAGCATCTCTGTACAGCTGTAGCCCTGGCCCTAGCATGCCATGCATAAAAACATTAGCATAATAACCTTAACGTTAGCTAACTTAACATTAGCATAATAAGTTCAACGTTGGCTAGCTTAACGTTAGCTAAGCTTATTATGCTAATGTTTTTGCTCTTTTTCCACATGACATGCTAGGGGCTCTAACCTTCACTAAATTGATACAGTCAAGGATGGAATAATTAAAAGCATCAAAAATCAATCTTCCCTCTGATTTTATTAGTGTACATGTAGTCATTTGTTGCTTTGCCAGACTTGCCAGTTATAAAGACTCCAGAGGTGTGTCTAAAATCGGTCACTCGTTCACTATATAGTAAAATCCACATAGCACACTACATAGCACACTATTTTGAGAACAAGCGAAAATCAGTGAGTCACCAGTTGATAAGAATAACTACATAAATATAGGGCAATTGTTACTGCTAACAAAGCTTGTAAGCTAATTACCCAGGGAATAACAGTGATATTCTCCCACCTAGTGTGAAGATATATGATTGAATTGTTATTCTCACTTTCACATCATCGAAGCATAAATAGAGCAATACAGTTAAAGATGACTTTAATTATTTTTATTTGGAAATCTAATTCTGAACATAGTCATACAATAATAATACAAACACCATAATAATAATGCAACATAATAAATGATTCATAAAGCACCTTTCTGCTGCAGCGGTCTCTACTCCTGATCCTCCTGCTGCATTCAGACACCATGACTATATATAAAACATTTGTGTTTACGTCAGTTACTCTGACGTATCTGTATACAATATATTTTTATGTGCTTCAACCTATCAGTGTTTTGTGTGTTATTTAAAGAGTTCTGACTGCTTTTAAAAATCATATGATGTACTTTCAGTTAACAGACTACATCCTACATACGTAACAGAAATATCCTGCATGCATAACACACATATCCTGCTGTTGTATGCATGAGATGTTGAGCAGTGTAATTAGTGTTTAATTTATATGTCACAGATAACATATTGGTAAAACTACCTTGTATGTTTTCTTCATGTTCTCCCACTTCTTTGCAGCCCTAGTGGGGGTTCCCAAGCCCAGGAGTACTGTCCTATAGCAAACAGGACAACATTTGGATTTAGATATTCATTAACGACCATCAACAAAATAAGAGGTAAATAATCATATGAAAAAAGATGAGCAAATATCAAATTAATTTATTAATGTGAAGTGAACAAAAAATAGAATACTGCAACTTACTCCCAGCCTATTTGGGCTACATTTCTGCGCCCAGAAAACAGCTTGTCGTGGGCACATCTGCTGTGAATTAAATGTGCCACATCTTCATTTGTCCCTAAAGCAGCAATAAAGAAAATAGTCAATATTTGTCTACACAGCATGTTACCTACAGGAGTTCAAAACACCTGCACATTAGCTAGACAGTAAATGTGCATCTAAAAGTTGGATAGGTAAATTCATCCTGGATTGGCGTTTGTTAGGTGGCTTGCTTTAGGGTTTTTCCTGGCTCAGAAAATGAGGTTTTGTTGATTAACTATATGATTATGAAATAGTGCACTATATGGGGAACAGGGAGCTACATAGCTCAGAGATACTCCAAGCGGGTGTGTGCACCGAAACAGAATCCCAGGTGTGTTGCGGCTGTACAGAGATGGGCCTCTAAAAAAAACAGTTTTGAAATTCCATGCTGAAAAACATCCTTATCATATTCAGGCTATGGAAAGTCCGTTTATTTTAATTCCAATATCTGAAAAGTAGGAAGGTCAAATCATTTGATGGAAATCAATTGATAGAAATCATTTCTCATTCCTGAGTCTCTGTACCACAGATACACTGGAAAAAATGCCACTTCAAAAATAAGTAAAAAAAAACAATGAATACAAGGTGTTTTTTGCTTGTAATAAGTAAAAAAATCTGCCAATGGAACAAGTGAAAATTCGCTTGTTAAGATTTCTTGAAATAAGATGTGATATTTAAGCCTTTCAAGATAAGAGATCTCAAAATTAGCTGGGAAAAATAATTTTGAGCTATATTTTACTAGTATTATGAAGTGTTGTATCATAATAAGCCTGTAATGCTCAAAAGTAGTATTTTTCCCCTCTAAAGTAGCTTTTTGTTTACCGTTTATGTCATCCTCTTCATTTCAAGTGTATTTAACTTATTGTAAGCTCTACAATAGTGATACTGTTCTAGATTTAAGACAATCACCTACTTCAAATAGACTGAAAAAATGACAACAAGTCTTGCATTAAACCAACAAATGTTTTATTTTCTCTGCATAAAATTCTGGGAACCATGTGCAATGCCTTCATAAAAAAAAAAAAAAAAAGGGGCAGCAGGTTGGCCTAGCAGTTAGAGAGACCGACCCATCACCAGAGGGTCGCTGGTTCGATCCCTGGCACCACCAGGAGGGTGTATTCCAGCTGTGAGCTGGTGATTGAAAAATGACTGGTGCCACAACTACAGTGCCCACCAACACTGCCGAAGTGCCCTTGAGCAAGGCACTTAACCCCCAACTGCTCCAGGCGCACTGTCCAGTAGCTGACACCTGCACTGTCCTCTGACCTGGAAAAGTGCATGTGTGTGGGGTGATGTGTGTGTATCTAGTCAGAGGTATGCGAAGAAACAAATTCACTGCATGCATACGTGTGTTAGTGCCAAATAAAGTTGATTCATCAACCATCTTTCATTTACTCAACTTTTTAGCTCTGTGGAATGCAGGAGTAAACATACAGTTCTGACAAACCAATGCATTACATGGAGACTTCTTCACAGCAGTGTATGACTGGAGCACCATTCATCCCTCCCCCTCTCTTCCTCCCTCCAACCATCCTCTCTCGCCACACAACAAGAGTCCCATGGACAGAGGTCTGACTTTACATTGAGTGTTTTGTTATTCACAACATTTGCATAGAATGAATACGATTTTGCACTGGCATTAGTTTTTTTCCAATATGTTTTGGCTCACAGTGTGTATGGAACTGTAATAAAATAATGAAAAAATAGCAGAACATGCCAAATATGTGTAACATTGTGGGTTTTCTGTGGCTATGAGGAGATCTGTCCCATAGTCCACATCTGACCAATGGCTTTATTGGCCAACAAAAGCTTTCCAATCGGCTATGCCCTTCTTGTAAGATGGTGTGGGGTCTTGCTCATGGATTGTGTCCATGAGGACCTCCGTTTGTATGACTGAAAGCAGAGTGGCTACACACTTGGGGTACATAAGGTGTATGGCATAATAGTAGGCCATAAGGTATATAGCACCCTCAGTAACCTTGTCTTTTGGGAACGTAGTTATCGGCACATCTCCTACAGCCAGGAGGCAGTTGGAAGAACTCACAATCAGGACTGGGGTCAGCATTGCGGTCTTCTTTTTCCTCAAACACATAACACAGACATCCTTCTATCAGGATAATGCACTTTTGTTTAAAGGATCATTTCGGTATTTTTGAACCTAAGCCCTTTTAGAAGGTTGTTTACAATCAAATATAACTTTCCAAAGCAAAATTCTGATGAAAGGTGCAGTACTAAGAAAGTTACAGCTAAAGTTGCTGCTTTTAACCGTCCCCAAAGCATTTCCTGTCTAAAACTTCCAAAACACTGAAAACGTATGTTTTCGAAATCAATAGGCTAAAAGAATATCAACATGCGTCTGTGGATCTGCTGTACAAAATTGTTGCTAAACATGCTGTATTTGAATTTATAGGAATGTATTTAGATTTGTTGGCCTAGCCATGGCTAGGCTAGTCTTGCTAGGTCTTCATTAGATCTATAAAACCTGCTACTAACCATGTAATGGATCCATTTTTTGTACATACTGTGACATTGAGAGCTACACACATCTTACCAGTGAAAATCCTGTTTCCAAAAACAAATGTTTTGGGTGTCTTTGAAGTCTTAGAACATATGTGAATAGGAAATACATTGGGATCATTTAGAAGTAGCAACTTCAGTTCTAACTTTTTCAATACTGCAGCTTTCGTTGCTTTGAACAGTCGAAATGATCCTGTAAATGTTTTACACAGCTCGCCTCGAGTACATGCACCAGAGCCTCACTCGTATCTTGTAGCCTTTTCGGAGGAGCAGACGTAGAGGGGAACAGTAATGGCAGCACACGTAGGATCCCAACATCCTTTTATAATTTGATAAAATGCACAAGGTCAAATCTGATCAACGGTCTACAACAGATATAATGCTTTAAAAAACAGAAACATTCAACAAACGATGGGATAGCCATCATAGATGAAAAAGAAGGAAGACAAGACACTAGCACATGAACTTGACAATTAACATGCCCTAATGTCCACCCTGGCCCTGATCACAATAACATCAAAACATCATAACTGCACCTTCTGGCAGAAGTCATGCCATCTTCCCTTCACTTCTAGTTCCCCCATCACCTATGAAATAACCAATATACCAATACAGACATTTGAATGCATCACTTAGGAGGAAATTGGTATATAAATATTGTTCTGTGTGATACCATGTTTTGAATTATGCCCAGTCAATAATGACTTACATGTCCAATGTCCTTGAAACAAGGATATGCCTCTAGAATATTCTCGTGTCTGTCCTCCTCACGAATGGCATCGGAATCAATGAATGCTCTTCTGGCTGCAAATTCCAAATCCAGGAGCTGAGAGACAGACTCGTGTTTTTTTTTTTTTAAAGCCTGTAGGGTCATATAGTGCTTGGCCATGGTTGCTGGACTGTCGTTGTCCGAACTGTCGGTGTCTGCAGGCTTGTTAGCCGTAAGACACAAAAATACATAATACATGACATTTTTTGATATGCATGAGTGATTATAGGAAGTAGAAAAGGTTGCCACACACTAGAGTTTGAATGCTTCAGGTCTCTATTTTGACACGAGTCAAAACAGAATGCATGCCCCATGCACATATGCCAATATCACATTGACTGACACTTGGAACATCTTATTTTATGAGTGCAAGGAAACCAAAGAGTTTAAAATGTGAAATAAGAACTGTTTACAGAATTGTTTTATATTATTTTAAAGACCCAATAATGTGAGTTTATTAGACTCGTGAACATCACAAGTGTAACAGAAGGTAAATTTGTAAATGCAAAGTTAGAACTCACCTCTTTCATTACTGCCCGAGTCTGGGGTGCTACTCCCGTCTGAGGAGCGATCTAGAATGAGTGTCGAGTCACTTGAATCAAATTCATCTGGGTCACTCTCTACTAAAAATGCCAAACATGAAACACTTTGGTCATCAACTGGATGCATTTCAACACTTACCCATGTATTCTTGTTGTTCAGTACAGTACTATTCTCTTTACCATAGCTGTAATTTCTGGTTTTGGCGGGTATCAGAATCAGAATCAGAATCTATCTGGGTATCTGTCCTATTCTCCATCCCCCGTTGCCCTCAGGATTGCGATCATACTGGTCATGGTGTTTCGGCTGAGCCAGCATCTGAGGTCCTTCAACATTTGGCAGTTGCTCTCTTCACCTTTCTTCTCCAACTCAAAGTATTGTTTTCGGACTTGCTCAAGTTCGGTGTCGGTGTGCAATACGTATTCTGGGAGGGATAACTTCACAACCTTTTCAGGGGTTGTGTACTTTGCAGGACATCCTTTCACAAGAGTGGATGTCTGTGGCAGGGGTGACTCATTAATAGAAGTAGAACTGCCCATTGGTTGAGTCTTCTCGGCCAGATTCCTGTAAAATATAAAAAGAAAGTAATGAACTACTGGTAAAAGCAACATTTCATTTTTACTGTGTCTGTGTGTTTGTTTGTCTGTGACGTGATTCGATGGTGCACGTGTTACAGGTCCCAGAGTTGGTACCACAGCAACAATAAAGAAATCCAGTAAAATACAGATAGAGTTCAGCAGCAATGAAGACACGGAGTGGTCAGTTCGTCATCCAGGTTGCATCTGAGACAACCCGGGGCGCAACTGCTCCGGTGTCAAAAGTTCCACCTGGGTGCTGCTACATTTACCCTTTCTCTACACAATACATATGAAAAATAAAATAGCGTGACTGTCATAATATTAGGCCCTGGAAATCAAAGAAAATGACTGTTCAGCTAATTAAATTTAATAAACACAAAAGTGGTCGTACAATTTTGGGGTGTGCCACACACGCATTGCTATTCTACTTTGTAGTTGTAGTCTATCATGAGATTAAAAACCATGTCTCCGGTTGCGTAGAGTCCATAAATCCAACACCAATTCTCACAATTCCTAGGGAACAATCCCACAATTCCCATGCTGATGCCGCTATGTTACAAAGTTAACTAGCTACCTCAGCGAGTCGAGCTATTGTACCTAGATGACATAAGAAAATGAAGCGTTTTTTTCAAGTTATCAACCAAAGCCAAAACCCCAAACGAGCAAGCGAGAAAGAAACTAAAGAAGAAACAAACAAAACACTGCCCACTGAAAATAAGAGGGAAACGAAAGTCAAAAGTTATCAATATAACACCGACTGGAAAAAGGATTTCCCTTGGCATGGCCAGAGAGTGAGGGTGCACTTCTGGACTATGCCAGGGAAGAAGTTCAGTGTCTCCCTCAACATTTTGGCGAGCTTCTGAGAGAGTGAGCAGAAGGGCAAAATTGCAAATATAATAAAATATGTATAGTGATTTTTGTAAAATATCTGAATGTAAAATGTGCCCAAATATAAAGAAATACAAACACTGGTGGGCAGCAGCTGATGCAGCCACCACAAGTGGTATGAAGATTAGATGTTATGTATTTTAATTAATCTATAACATGTTCAATGTTTTAAGTTTCACACATTTCTCATGTCTAAATCTTCCCTTCCCTTATTCTCTCCCCTACTCTCTTTCCAGGGTTGCCACGGGTCTGGAAAGTACTTGAAAGTTCTTGAATTTGAAAAAATAAATTGAAATAAACAAGCTATAACAAGGTCCTTAAAAATGCTTGAATTTATTATTTTTGTAGCTAATATTCTTTAAATTTTCACCGTTGTGACTGGTTGTCCTTCTATAATCCCTAGAGTACATGAAATGGCAGTATAAAACATTATGAAAATCAAAAACTCCTCCCCCAGGTTTCAGATTTTAAATTACACCTATACTATTTTCAGATTTTATGAATAAACAGTCTTCATACAGTAGGTTTCCGAACTGTATTAAACTAGTATGTGATCGTCATCTTTACTAAAATGTATGATGTTTCATACTCGTGCTACAATTTTGTGGCCTGTGCTGCAAAGCTTTCAACCTCTGTAGCACCAGTGCTGTGAGCAAAAAAAGTTAATGTACAGCCCTGTGCAGCATTGACAGCTCAAGTATAACTATGCAATCTGTTTCATTTTAGAGGTTAACTCTCTTGCGTCAACTAACTGAACACCTATCAATGAATCTCTAAACCAGTATTTATTTCTTGAAAGAGAAATTATTGTTCATAACAGTTTTATACATGTTGAACAATCTCATAAAACTGCAGCATCACAAAAGCATGAAAAATAGTATGCACACACTGCAAATTCATGACCAGGTTTATATGGTGTGGTGTTGAATGTCTTAAGCTAAATTCTCACAGACATGCATTTTGGAACTGACAAATGCCATGTCTGATTCCAGTCCTTGTTGACAGGCTCATTCAATTCTCAGTCTAGCTGTCACGTAGGCTAATGGCGAGGCTATTCAAAATTTGCAGGAATATTTAGCCTGTTTAATAATGTTAGGCTACATAAACATTGAAACACTCAAAAACAGCCTATTGTAATGGGGAATGAGACAAAAAAGCACATTGCAGGAGTTTGTTGTGCGCATGCACGTGCGCTTCCAGTAGCCTAGGTGCGCTCTGGTAATTAAGCAAATAGCACTACACCGACACTCCGAGTTGACCACTTCATGGAGCCTACCAGTAATTGACTGGAATACCTCAAAAATGGTGGTGGCTATAACAAAATGGAATTATGTTAGCGTCAGTTACATCATGTGACAGAAAGCAAATAGGGTTAAGTGAGTACAGCAACATCTGTATCTGTTTACTCACCAGAATTATCTGTATCTGTATCCGTAATGGGCGTGGTTTAGACCGGAATTGGGCGTGTCTACTACCAGAACTCTGGCAATATATCCCAGAAGTGGTGCTTTTTAAAAATTAAAATATATATAAAGGAACACCATTAGGCTACTAAACTATTTGCATTGCAGCCAGAGGATACATGGTGCAATGAATGATTAATAATGATTGATCATGGTTTGTACTATTATTCTCTGTTTAGTGGTATAATAAATCAATAAAGGTTGGTTTGGTGACTGTTTAATGGTGTTACAGCCTAAAAAATAACTACTAAGAAACAAGCTATATTTGATAAAATATTTGCATTAGTCAACTTAATCTTTAAGTTAATTTTAAAGTTCAATGGTTAGGATATTTTCTGTTTATGTAACATCAGTGTGTTATGTGCATTACAGAATAGTAGACAATGCTGTCGCTTGAAACAGCAACAGCGCGTGAAGGGTTAATGAGACGGGAGTGCACAAGAGTAGCGAGCTGTAGAGTGATCAAATGTTGACATGAACTAGAGAAAATAGTGTTGCACAAAACATAAAAATCAGGTGAGACGGGTGCAAGCAGCAAAGAGAGTGCAACATGTACGATCAGTGGCAGGCAAGTGAGATAATAAAGGGCAGCGCATGCGGGTGTGTGGGAGGGAAAGAGAGCGCTAGTTCTGTGGACGAGCCGCACACGCGGCAAATATGCGCCACCGTTTGTTTCTCTTACAGCCAACACAGAGTCAAACTTTCCGTCTGATATCCATATTCGGAAAAAAAAACCTCACTATCCGTAACGGATACTCGTTTCAAATGGATATTCGGCTCATCCTTAATAGCGAAGTGAGAAACCTACACGATTCAAAACAGAATAAACTTACTAATCCAAACATAATGTAACAATTGAACACACCTATAGGCTACCATCTCATCTGAAACACCATGACAGGTACGACAGGTACGCTTTTCTTAAGTTTTCTGGGCCTGGGAAAAGATCGCAAGACAGGGGTGATGTTTGCAGCTGTGAACAAATTGGAAGATGCACGTGGCAAGATGAAATAGTGCCCTAGAACAGCCAAACTGCACGAAACTAGTAAAAATTGTTGCTTCATTCAAAATAGCTAGCTAGTGCTAACCAGTTTAGTGCATTAACTATGTTTAAAAATAATATTTGCATACATTACCCCTTAAAATCAACACGGCGACGTCATCCAATTCGTCCATGCTGTTAGCTGACCTAGCTAGCTAGTTAGCACAGCTCAGCTAACGTTAGCTCGTGCTATTTCTGTTTGGCTGCAAAAGTGTACACAATAAATATACATTGAAACATGGATAGCATTAAAAGAGTATGGGATGCCAACTACAAAAAAAAAATAAATATTGGATATACTTACTTATTGGATATACTTTGTTGTTTTTCCCCCTCCCCAGATAGCTGTTAACCAGATGAATGGAGTCCAGCAATATCAGGCATCATTATTGGAGCACCTAAAACATCAAATGAGTGAGAGACATTCTGGGGACCTGGGTCAAGTGAAGAGTGATGCAATGGGGATATTTGACCAGTTTATTGACCCTTTCAGTCAAATTGATACAACCCGTTTGCAGGATAGGACAATCAAAGAACTGTTACAACCAGTTGAACCAGCGATTATTATCTCAAAACAGACGGTATGTTATGTGAAAAGTGGTGACTCCAGAGCCCTTACCATTAAGAACCATAGCTTTCATTATATACCGTTGGTGAAAAGTTTGGAGCAGCTGCTATTGCATCCAAGAATTCTTGCAATGATTGAAGAGGGGCCACAGCCATGCAAGGATGGATTTTTTCATGATTTAACTGTTTTTGAAAGTTCCCACAGCATTGCAGTTAATTTTATATACAGATGAAATTGAATTATGCAATCCTCTTGGATCTCCGGCAACCAAAAACAAATTGTCATTGATTTATTACACCTTAGGTAACATCAACCCTAAATACAGATCAAGACTTGTTGCCATTTGTCTGCTTGCCATGGTAAAATCAAAAGATCTTTCCCATTGTGGTATTGACAAAATATTTGAGAGGATTAACCGTGACTTAATTGAGCTGTATGATGGTGTTAAAGTTGTCACTGCAAATGGTGAGAAGACAATTTATGGGGCGCTTATGTCTGTGTGGAAACACTCTAGCTCAACATGAAGTGGCTGGATTTAAGGAAGGAGTAGGGTTTGCCTGCAGTAAATGCAGGCACTGCGAATGCAACTTTGAAGACATGCAGGAACAATTTAATGAAGATTTATTTGTTAAAAGGACCATCGCAAGTCATATTAGGCACTGTAGTGACATTGAGAAGGCAAGCATTGACTTTCTGAAAGCAAATCTAAAAACAACATATGGTATAAAGAGGAGAAGCAAATTAACAGAATTTCCTCACTTTGATATAATCAATTAAACCCCACAAGACATCATGCATGTTATTCTTGAAGGTGTTGCCCCATATTAAATCAAATGTGTTTTAAAGCATCTTGTGCTTTCAGGGCATATGGAGTTAGACACATTCAACAGTGCAATTATTGGTTTCCCTTATTCTCCTGTGGATGCGAGGGATAAGCCTTGCCCCATATCAGTCAATCAAATGACGATAAACTGAAACAGTCCTCTGGGCAGATGCTGATTTTGTTAAAGATCCTGCCATTTCTCATTGACACAATTGGAGAAATTAATTACACACAAATGCTGCTTAAGTTGTTAGAAATAGTCAAAATTCACCTATTATTCACCTCTCTCAACTCTTTCAAGGCTGAAGCTTTCAATAGAGCAACATTTGAAACATTTCAAACAACTGTTTCCAAATACAAATATCATACCTAAACAGCATTACCTTCTGCATCTTCCTTCTCAGATTAAGGCACTTGGTCCTATGCTAAGGCATATGTGTATGCACTTTGAGTCAAAGCATTGCTTTTTCAAGCAGTGGGCTTTGAAAAGTAGTTTTAAGAATATTTGTAAATTTCTTGTGAAGCACAACCAACTATATGAATGTAGTCAGAATGTGCACAAGAAACATCCAATTGGTTCAAGTGAAGTTGAAATTGGCCCAGTCTCTGAGGTGAAAAATGTGCACTTTGTAGAAGGAAAAATTAAAGACTTCTTTGGAATAGAGCAAGTTGAATATGTAGTTTCTGTACAGTGGATTATGCATGGAAATAAGTATACATGTGGAAAATTTGTCATCAATAGTACTCCAGAGTTTGGACTTGTGAAAAACATCTATATTGTAAATGCTTCAGTGTATTGTTTTGAATGCCAACCTCTCTCGATTGAGTGGAATGATCATTATTTAGCTTACGAGGTAGAAGTTCCCTACCTAGCTCAAGCCAATATTTTTATGGATGCTGAAAATCTTGTTGATTATACACCATACTACCTTTTGACCTTCAATAATAGCAAGTACATTCCAATGAAGTATGATCTCACAGATATCATTGCACATCACTCCCTTAATGCAAATACTTGAGTCTGTATAGAATGTAATGCACTCTTTTTTTCTGATGTATGAGTTGGGCAAAAACTGCTGACCTTGAGGTTTTCCAATAAAGCAGATTTATTTTCTTAAATCAAGTAAGTCTATTTCTTGAAACAAGATGATCCATCTTTTACAAATAACACAGTAGCTTAAAAACCTTAACCTTAAAAAGCTTTTTTCATCCGAGATATGACTCAAAACAAGATGGTTTCAAGACTCTTGTTTTCAACACTCAACAAGATATTCAAGATGCAAGTCCCTATATCTCACTGAAATGTTACTTGTTAAGTGATTGCGTCTTATAGTAAGTATAATGAGATATTTTGACTAGAAATTGGACAAATATACTTGGTAAGATTTTGATTTTTTGCAGTGTATAACCAGACAGGAGACTTGCATTTAATGGAAAGGTAATCATAGTGTCACAGGTAGCTTACTGGTGGACCCAAGCGCAGAACGCAGAGGTAGAGACCGGTGAAAAGTTAACAGGTTTATTATGCAGAATTCACAGGAGCTGGGGATAGGCAGGTAGGCAGGGTCAGGCAAAGCAGGAGTCCGAGTAGCCAGGGTCAGATGCAGACGAAGCAGACAGGGATCAGGCAAGGCAGAGTCAGGCGGCGCAGGGATCGAGTAGCCGGGGAACCAAGAGAAGTAACGCTGGAAAGTGATGAGATACATACAGCAATCTGGCAACAAGTGGGAGGAAACCCGGGGTTTAAATATGGGTGGGGTGAAGAGCTGATGGAAGACAGGTGTGCCGGGGGGAGGAGTGATGAGCCGATGGAATGGAGAACACAGGAGACACAAGGGGGAGCTAGAGGCACGGCCGTGACACATAGACTGAACTCATAGTACAGGAGAAAGATGATTGTCTGGTATTGACCGACTCACTCAAATTCATCAACAAGTTGTGCCCCAAGTTGTTCTCCCATCACAGAACAACTTGGGGCACACCATCACGTTCTGCCCACGCACTTTGCGCCAGCTGGCAATAATGCTATATTACTGAGGTCAGCAAATGTTTGCTCTTAACTTCAGCATAAAACTAAAACATTGCACTCTAAAAGTTTTATTATGCAAAATTCAGTTCAATATTCGAAACCTACTAACATAAAACAATTCTAGTAGGATTCTTACCTGAAAGGGAAAGATAATTATTTAATAAAATCGCACAATTTCAGGATGATTGGGTATTTACAGGAAGAAACACATATTAAATGTGTATTCAGGGCTTTATAAATCTGTCCTCATCTAGAACTAGGAACTAATGGACACCATTTCACACATGAGACTGTCTTGCAGCGTCCTTGATAACATGCCAACCAAATTCCTTTTAGAAGTTTTAGACACTC
>OOFE01050401.1:3448-13537 GCA_900323365.1 Monocentris japonica
TTTGCTCCATCTCCTGGATTAGGCAGTTTGATTGGACAAGAGAGGTGCTGCACACAGGTGCTAGTACACATACAGACACATTCAGAGATGGGAACATACATGTGTACATACACACACACACACACACACACACACACACGTAGATATGTCACACATTCCATTTTGAGTGTGCTTGACACGTATGCTTTATTATGCTGCATGTGACAAAAAACATCACAGTTGACTATAAGAAATCGTCTCTATCGAGCCTTGAACACAGAGTGGGTATCAGTACTACATCACAGCTTGATCCATCACAACAAGAGGCATCGCTAATGGAGGACAGAGCTGAAGTGAGAAACAAAAAGGCTGCAGTGCACACACATACACATGCACATGCATGGGCACATGCACACACACACACACACACACACACACACACACACACATACACGCGCACACACATGCACACACACGCACACGCACACGCACACGCACACGCACACAAAAACAACACATCCCCCTGTGATAGTTACATAATTAGACGTACAGCACCTCTGCCATCAACAGCTCTGATGTTGCCATGGGGACTACAGCTTTGACTATAAAAAGAAAGGATCTATACATGGAGGCGGTTGAGGGAGGTGGTGTGGAGCAAGGGAGTGAGAGAGAAAAAGAGGAGAAGACAGATAATAAAGAAGTGTGAGGGAGAAGTGAAGGTGTCGTTGGGGGGGTCGCGCAACTTTCAGTGTATGTCTGTGGGTGTTTGTGTGCAATGTATACCCGTATGTGTGTGATCGTGAAGTGTGTACATGTACGTGTGCACGTGTATGTGTTTAAGATTTCAGTGTGTGTGTCTAAGTGTGTGTCTCTGTGTTCGGATGTATGTATGTTTATGGGTGAAAAAACAAACAAGGAGAAAAAGTGATGTGTTGGTTAGTAAGTGAGAGAACGAGAAAGAAAAAGCGCTGAACAGTGTGTGTAGAGGACATTTTTCAGCTTTTCTCCCATCCCTTTCTTTCTTTCTCTATCTTTTTCCCACTCTCTCTCTCTCTCTTGCTCTCTCTTTCCTCCCTTCTCTCTAAGTCTCCCCCCTCTCTAAACTTACTGCATTTCCTGGGCTTTGCAGCATATAGTGAAGATTAGGCCAGACGAGAAAGCCATAAATTCTACTTTTCTCTCTCCAGAGGTGGACATAAATCATGGCTGGTACTGGCGTGCCATCACTGGATTTTTGCTTTTCACTTATCTAATGAATAAAAAAATAAAAACAAGTTCAAAAGCTGTCATATTCTGAACTGGACAGAAACGGTTCTCTCTCATCCCCCAACTTTTGTCCTTTCTCTAGCCATCACCGATGTACAGAGATGATGAGTGGGTTTCCCGTATTTGCTGCAGGAGTATTCATGAGCTGCATATCGCTGGGCTGTGTGTGTGTGTGTGTGTGTGTGTGTGTGTGAGAAAGAGAGAGCTGATTTGAAATATGTACGTGCCCATACATATGAAACCACACATGCAAATGTAAATATACACACAAATAGAGGCAGGCACAAACACACCATATCCCTAAGGAACTCATACTCATCAAGAAAATGCAAGCACTCTCATATGTTCACACGCATGCACACATGCACGCACGCACACACACGCACACACACACACACACACACACTTGTCTCTGTCTCATGATGTTAGAGGGTGAGGAGATGGTGTTGTAATGGGCTGTCACTCACCAAAGCCAGAAAAAAGAGAGCGTGAGTAGGGGAGAGAGGAGAACGTAGCACAGAGGTGTCATGCATGTCAGTAACTGGCTAACTAAAAGCCTGCAGGGGCTATTATGTAATGCATAACCTCTACTTCTCTACTCTCTCTCCAAACTCTGCCCTGGGATGACAGGAGGGGAGGAGGACAGAACTGGACAGAACTTAGACTGGAGACCAACTCTTGCCTATCTCTCTCATACACACACACACACACACACACACACACATGCTGTACCATGTTCAGACAGACATTGTATTTCAGGCTTTACTTTTCTGACTATACACTGCAGGGTATACACATGCTTGTGCACACACGCACACGCACACGCACACACGCACACACACACACACACACACACACACACACACACACACACACACACACACACCCTTCTCTTGGCTGCGTATTCCCATCAAATAATCACCAATCCCATACTCCCCGGCTGATTAAATATAGAATGAGGAAGAAGAGAGAGAAGTGAAGAGGGGAGGAGGTAGAGAGTAGGAAGAGGAGGAGGAGCAGGGGAGGAGTAGGAGAGGAGAAGACAGGAGAGGAGAGAAAGTGATGAGCAGTAGGAAAAGAAAAGAGGAAGAGTAATAGAGGAGGAGGAGATGAGGAGGTGGAGAGGAGTGATACAGTCAAATCTGCCTGTTAGGCTCCGCCAAAGAAACAACAGGAAGTTTTTTAGTAAGACAGCTCTATTGGCTCCCAGCTGGAGCCCAGGTGGGCGCTGTGAATGTTCTCTCCCTCTCCTACAGTCAGAGTCCAAAATATACACACACACATGCTTGAATGCTCGCAGCAATACATGCACATGCAGGATTTCATGTGTGCGTGTACCAGCTGACCTACACAATCACATACACAACCACATGCACACATACATTAGTAAGTAAACAAGAAAATACACTCAGAAAGGGTGAATCCTCCATCTTTGTCAAGTGTCAAAGACGCAATGGCCCACATTTTAATCTGTCTTTCATCTCCATCCTTTCTCACTCTCGTTCATTCCTTTATTCCACCATGATGCTCTTCTACTATTCAATGGCCTAACTCCTTGTTATCTTAATGAACAAATGCCAGTCATTGACTACACCGTTCTGCTTGTCCCTGCACAGAGGATTTATTTCAAAAGCTCATTCCCTCCCCAACACCATACTCCCTGCAAAGAAAAGACCAAGAGAAGAAAAAAACAAGAAGAAAGGGAAAATGGTGGTGGTTAGGAAAGTGAAGCGGGTGCTGAAAATTAAACTGGAACGACAAATTTGGCTTTCTGAGTAGTGTGGAAACTATATAAAACATAGAAAGACAGACACATGGACCGATACCCATTCCATGCCATGCACTGCATTACCTCAGAGATCACACTTGACAGGCACATTCACAATACCCCCACACCATGTCTATATTTTATCATCTGACTCACTATTACAGTGTGGGTCAACCAACACAGTATTTTTATCTCTCTCTCTCTCTCTTGCTCTGTCTCTCACTCTCTTACACAACCCCATCCACCTTCATTTACTTCTGGTTCATTTGTCGGCAGCTTTGTTTTTTTCTTCCCACAAAACTGAGAGTTTAGCTAAGGATAAGGAGAGCAGAACTGAGAAACTGAGAGGGAGAGAGAGGGAGAGAGAGAGATATAGAGAGAGAGAGATAGTTAAACTGCAGCAGCAGAGCAGCAGCAGGTTCATTCCATAGGGAAGTGAGAAGACGGAAGGAAAGAAGAAGGGAGGGGAGTTCGATTTCATTATTAATGGAAGAAAAATTCCTTCAAATTGAACCTGTAAAGTATCTCCAGCTACTTTTCCTTTGGATGACAGGGAGAGAGGGAAGAGGAGGAGCAGGGAGGAAGATACGAATGAGGAAGTGTATTCCTTTTGGCCATAGTGTGGTATTATTATGATTGTTATTATTATTATTATTATTCCTAGTATTTTTTTATTATATGCTGCATCCTTTCCATTAAAGGTGCTACAGGATGTGTTGGATATGAACTAAATGTACATTATCACCCTTAAATGAATTGTGACACTGGCTAAGATTAAACTAGTCATTTTATTGTGATTTTTGAGATCTGGATTTTTGACCGCTGTATGTCCAGGCATGAAATGGCCGTTATACATCTCCTGTGCCTGTATTACATTTTCTTGTGATAGAGAAACCGGTCAAAAACTTAGGAAGATGGTATGATGCAAGCCTCAGTGATAAGGGTCAATTTCAGGAGTTGAGGCCGGAAATGATACAAAGCATTTTTGGTATAGACAAGTCAGGGCTCCCAGGAAAGTTAAAATTGTGGTGTCTGCAGTTTGGATTGTCGCCTCGGCTGATGTGGCCGCTGACAGTGTATGAGGTTGCCCTATCGAAAGAAGAAACACTAGAAAGGTTTATTAACTCAGCCATTAGAAAATGGCTTGGAGCCCCATGCTGTCTAACCAGTGTGGCTTTGTACGGGAAAGGCATGTTAGAGCTGCCGATATCTAGCCTGACAGAGGAGTACAAGTGTGCTAAGGTTAGATTGGAAATGACTCTGACCCAGTCAAAGGATCCAGTGGTTAGAAGCCTAGCGCCCACAGTTAAAATGGGGAGGAAGTGGAACCCAAAAGAGGCAGTGCAGAAAGCACAGGCAGCACTGAGACATAGGGACATCGTAGGCCAGGTGCAGCATGGGCTTGGGGGCTTAGGGCTGTGTGCAGGGAAACCTGTGTGGGGTAAGGCAACAGCAGTAGAAAAAAGAAAACTGGTAGTTGAAGAGGTACATCGTCAGGAGGAGGTAGTAAGATGTATTAGGGCAGTGTCGCAGGCAAAACAAGGACAGTGGGTGAATTGGGAGAGTGTAGTGAAGAGAAGTTTGAAGTGGAGAGAGTTGTGGAGCATGGAGGCAAGCAGAATTAGATTTATTATAGGGGCTACTTATGATGTGCTGCCATCTCCCCAAAATCTTAATCAGTGGATGGGTGAGGATGCTGCCTGCCCGTTGTGTTCCAGCGTACGCTTAGGCATATACTGTCAGGGTGTAAAGTTAGACTTTCCCAAGGGCGAAAAAAAATGAAATCAACTTTATTTGGCACTTACACATACATGCAGTGAATTTTTTTTCTTTGCACACCCCTGACTAGATATACACACAACATATCACCCCGCACACATGCATTTTTCAGGTCAGAGGACAGCGCAGGTGTCAAGCTATCGAACAGCGTGCCTGGAGCAGTTGGGGGTTAAGTGCCTTGCTTAAGGGCACTTTGGCAGTGTTGGTGGGCACTGTAGCTGTGACAGTCATTTTTTTTCAATCACCAGCTCACAGCTGGAATGCACCCTCCTGGTGGTGCTGGGGATTGAGCCAGCGACCCTCCGGTGATGGGTCAGTCTCTCTAACCGCTAGGCCAACCTGCCGCCCCCTGGTGTCACAATCAGGTGTTGAAATGTTTGGCAGTTGAGGAAAAACGGCTAGAAGTAAATTCTTTAGCTGTTAGTAAGGAAGTTAAACAGATTGGAAAGTTAGAACAAGGGAGCGTGCACGTAGGTTTGAGCCAGGACAGCTAGGAGTGGGCAGAGACTGGAAAATAAAGGTAGACTTGTTTGAGCAGTTAACTGTGCCGGCAGAATTAGTTAGCGCTAGCCTATGGCCAGATATGCTCCTGTGGTCTGAGGTGCAGAAGCTAGTTTATTTTATCGAGCTCACGGTCCCCTGGGAAGACCGAGTTGACGAGGCAAATGAACGGAAGAAGGCGAGATATGCAGAGATGGCAGCTGATGCAGAACAGCGAGGTTGGAGGGCTCGGGCACGGCCCGTAAAAGTTGGCTGTCGCGGTTCCGTTTTTTCACTACTAAGCGAGTTGGGCATTCGCGGACGGAGCTTGAAACTTGCGGTTAGGAACATGTCGCAAGCAGCGGAGCAAGCAAGTGAATGGTTGTGGATAAGGAGGAAGCAGGCTAGCTGGGGAGCACGCTAAGGAAAGTGCCACTGGGTTGTACGGTCTTGTGTGTAGTACTGTGTATCTTGTAGTGTAATACTGTGTAGAATAAAGTAGCGTAGCATAACACTGTTTGGCTGTATTTATGGGATTGTACTGTGGTATTGAGGGGTGTCTGTACTGCTAGCTAGGGAATGCCCATCAGTCAAGTATAGGCATGGTGGCATACACACACACACACACACACACACAATCCTTGTACCTGAACAAGGGACGACCTTCCCTTTCCCTAACCCGGGAATAGTACGCAACCGAGGTTATCCCAACCCCCACCCCTTACCCTAAATAGGGTTTGAATCCTCCCCTCCCTTCGCACTCTCACACACTGGTTAGCTGTGTTGTCTAGCTGTGTTGATGTATCAGTTAGACAGGCTTCTACTGGTATGGCTAGGTCAAGGCTAACCAAGGCTAGGTTAATACTAGGTTGATGGCAGGCATTAGATGGCGAGGGTAAAAGGGAGTTGTGAGGTGGTGGCATAGAGAGGGGTGTTTCCAGGATGCTGGAATACACAGTTGAGCCTACTTGAGGTGTTGTGGGTCAAACTTAACGAAACATCAGTGAAGGAAGGTGCCCACTTGATAACCCCAATGACATGCCACATACCGCTGTTGGCAAGGGTAGGTAACTGGTGAATGGTGCCATCTGAGGAATGACTCCATAGATCTATGACGGTGTAGCCTGATGTCTGCTATGGTGTTGCATCTGATGGTGGTGATATCACTCGTTTGTTTTGTTTTTGTTTTTTAATCTGAATTGGGCTTCTACAAGTGTTTACCTTGGTTTATGGCACAAGGGATAGTAACATCTTGTCCTGTGTATTCATGAATGTTCATGATCACCTCATTCCACAAGCCAGCCATGTACCGGTGTTGCCATATGCCACACCTACCACACAAACCAGCAGCTAGCCAAGCAGCATCTAGCAATCAGTTAGCTATTGTCAGCTTCTTGACAATAGTGCAGGGGAGTGGTTGATGGCAGTCTGAATTCAGAATAATGTTGCGTTCCAGAGATGCAGAAAACCAGGAATTTGACTTCTTCCTAGGAGAAATGCAATGGAACGGCTCTTCAAGTCAGAAACTCTGGCAAGCTTTCTCAACCCAGCGGTGAAGTTGTCTGACATCACATCAACATGGGAGGATGCACTACATGTTTATAATCCTCAATATACACTTAAGTTTAATTTCCAGCATGGCATTACCTCAAATCTACCAAAACACCTGTGTGGTAAAACATAACTTTGAAATGTAAAGTTGCACTTACATTTTTAACGTGCTATACTAACTAGCTTGGTGACATGGTAATCACTGACATAATATTAGCTGTTGCATGGGGAGCAGTAGTTAAACTAGAAAAGGTTACATTTTCTGAAGATCCTTTTTTTGTGCTTGCTTTAGCGGCAGGTTGGCCTAGCGGTTAGAGAGACCGACCCGTGACCGGAGGGTCGCTGGTTCGATCCCCGGCACCACAGGGGGGTGTATTCCAGCTGTGAGCTGGTGATCCGAAAATGACTGGTGTCACGGCTACGGTGCCCACCAACACTGCCGAAGTGCCCTTGAGCAAGGCACTTAACCCCAAACCGCTCCAGGCGCGCTGTTCATTGGCTGACGCCTGCGCTCTGACCTCTGACCTGAAAAATGCATGTGTGTGGTGTAATGTGTGTGTGTGTGTGTGTATATATATCTAGTCAGGGGTATGCGAAAAAAGCATTTCACTGCATGTATGTGTATGTGACAAATAAAGTTCCTTTAAAAAGTCAATTTAATTAGAAAGATACTGTGTTCAGAAATTGCAGAAGTAAATAAAAGCAGTAGTAGTAGCACAAGTAGTAGTATTAGCTGAAGTAGTAGTAGTAGTATAAGCAGAAGCAGTAACTGGTAAAAGGTGGTAGTAGTAGTAGCAGCAAAAACAGTAGTAGCTGAAGTATTAGCAGAAGTAGTGGTTTGTGTTTTCTATTCAGTCATCAGTAAACCACAAACTGACAGCCAGGGTCACATTTGACAGCCACCAGAGGGAGACAGAGACTGTCAAACGTGACCCTGGCTGTTTGACAGTCTCTGACTCCATCTCGTCATTGTCAAAGCGAAAGTGAAACTTAACTTTTCATAATGCATTCTTATGGGGGCAAAAAAATTGCAAATAAAAATTCAATTGCAGAAAAAGTAAAAGTTTAACCAAAAATTTGAATGACGGATGATGATTCCAGACTTTTCAAAGTCTTAAAAGATTGAATGGCGTACATTTCCTCAGTCAGAACAGTGACGCTTTCTGACAGAGCTGTCTGTAAAGGTTTGGCCCACGAGGTTAGAGCTCAAAATATTTGACCTGTGAACCCAAACCTTCTTTCATCAATGAAGCTCCTTCATGTACCGTGCAAACCTCCTTTCACACAGTTAATATTGCTGGTGTAGAAGATTTGATCATGTTCACATGGAAATGAGCATTGCTTCATTCTGAGGACGGTAAGTGAAACCACAGAGGAGGAAGACGCACAGTTTTCACTCAGCCTCCATTTCTGGGTCTACGAACGACAGCATTCATGAGAAAGTTGCAATATATTGCCTTTTGTTGCAGACATGTAAAAATATGTATGGTTTATTTAGACCTAAAGTACTGTGAACATCCAGAGCTGAACTTTACACTTTTGTGATGAGTCTCTACGAGCTTGGTCACTATGGTAAAGGTGATATTATTAAAGGTGCTACGTGTGGCATTTTTAAACAGAAATATATCATTGTCAAATTAATTGTGATTCCTTGGTAACACCACCATGAACAAATGAGGCCATGGTGGAGACCTGGTAGCCTCTGCCTCGCACCAGTTGTATCGGTAGTGCCAGCGTTTTTCAAAATTAAAACCACATTTCCCATGAGCCTTGTTACTTCCTGTCACAAAGAGGATGTTGGTACTTGTTCTTCCCTCCCCTTCACTGGCGTCGCTCTGCATGCATTTGTTTTGAAGAGCAAGAAGGATAAAAGTTGTGAGCAGATGGATGAGTATTAGCTCCATTTGCGCTGGTCAAACAGCACCCTCATGAACGATTGCACCGCGGATGGCCGCCATGGTCTTTTGGTGCGCCCTGTTTCATCCGTTTTTGTTTGTTTTTACTAGCCACCATGGATTCTTTTACAAGAGAAACTCATGACCATAAGGGGAACAACTCCAGCGGACTTGTTTCCCACTTTTCATTCGGATTTCGTGGAATTTTCGGACATTCTGGTCAAAGGTGTAACAACCTCTGGCCCCCCAGTGAATCGCCGGAGGAGAGGAAGACGGGCCTGCGCGCTAGGGCGACTCGGCACACCACTACCGGGAATATTTCTTTCCAACGTGCGTTCACCAGGGAATAAGATGGAGGAAATTCAGCTTCTGGTGGGGAAAAACAAAGACTTTTCTACATCTTCCATTTTGTGTTTCACGGAGACATGGCTGTGTGGATCGATACCGGACTCTGCACTGCAGCTGGCAGGTTTCCAACTTTTCAGAGCGGATCGCAACACACAACTTTCTGGGAAAACGAAAGGTGGATGAATGTTTTTTCATCAAATGTGGCTGGTGTACTGATGTGACAGTGATCCTACAGCACTGTTCTCCTGATCTGGGAACTTTCTTCATTGACTGTAAACTGTTCTACCCTGGTTCTCAAACCCTGGTTTACAGCAAAACTCAGACAGCTACGTTTGGAAAAGGAGAAGGCGTTTAGGAGTGGAGACAAGGACAGGTTCAAGGAGTCCAAGTACAGGTTTAGCAAGGTGGTGAGAGAAGCTAAACGACTGTACTCTGAGAGACACCAGTTCTCAGCTAACGACTCTGGATCTGTCTGGAAGGGGCTCAGGCAGATTACCAACTACAAGCCGAGAGCCCCCCACTCTATTGAAGACCTGCGCCTGGCAAACGACCTGAATGATTTTTACTGTCACTTTGAAAGGGAATTGGACAGTCCTGACACCATCCCCCGTGACACCTTTGACCAGCTCCAGCCCACCAGCTCTACCTCCTCACAACTGCACACGTTAGAGGTTCCCTACTCCTCCCCCTCATCACTCTCCTCACCCTCCACACGACGGCCCTTTCTATCCTGGAGAGGGACGTTAACAGACTCTTCAAGAGACA
Source organism: Monocentris japonica (assembly GCA_900323365.1). Classification (NCBI taxonomy): domain Eukaryota; kingdom Metazoa; phylum Chordata; class Actinopteri; order Trachichthyiformes; family Monocentridae; genus Monocentris; species Monocentris japonica. The sequence continues at coordinate 13,280 of OOFE01050401.1, forward strand.
GAACCCCCGCAAAGCAGGCGGACCGGACTCTGTCTCTCCCTCCACCCTGAAGCACTGTGCTGATCAGCTGTCTCCGGTGTTCACTGACATTTTTAACACCTCACTGGAGACATGCCACGTCCCAGCCTGCTTCAAGACCTCCACCATCATCCCTGTCCCAAAGAAACCAAGGACCTCAGGACTTAATGACTACAGACCGGTCACCCTGACCTCTGTATATGAAGTCTTTTGAGCGCCTTGTGCTATCCCACCTCAAAA
>OOFE01050405.1:0-36172 GCA_900323365.1 Monocentris japonica
GTGCCCATGACCCTGTCACCGGTTCACCGGTTGTACTTCCTTGGACCATTACTAACCACTGCATACCGGGAACACAAGACCTGCCATTTTGGAGATGCTCTGACCCAGTCTTCTAGCCATCACAATTTGGCCCTTGTCAAAGTCCCTCAGATCCTTACGCTTGCCCATTTTTCCTGCTTCCAGCACATCAACTTCAAGAACTGACTGTTCACTTGCTTCCCAATATATCCCACCCCTTGACAGGTGCCATTGTAACGAGATAATCGATGTTATTCACTTCACCTGTCAGTGGTTTTAATGCTGTGGCTGATCGGTGTATATACAATGTATGGAACTCTTCTACTGGAGGCATATTTGGGAATGAATAATCTTTTCTGTGACTTAGGCCCCAAACACCCACAAAAGATGTGATCCAAAATGGTCCGGTGGAAACTTATCCAACAGCTCCTCCTGAGCCTGCTGCAGAAGCTGCTGTCAAGTCTGTCGAGTCTAAAACTGAATCGGCTGCAAAAGCAGAACCAGTTTTAGAGACCGGAGTTGAGGATGTAGTTAAGTGGGAAGTTCAGTCTGCAGATGAAGCTGTTGTAGAGCAAAGTGACAAACCAACACCTGACACTGCAACTGATCACAAGATGGAGTCGAACGTTGAGGTTGCTGTTGAACCTGTACCTGAATCAGTTGCTGAAGCCGTACGGGATCAGTTAGCTGAAAGACCCATTGAACTGGCGGAGGCAATAGACGTGGAGCCATCCAGAGCTCCAGCGGTTCCTGAGCCTGTAGAACATAAAGAATCTCACTCAGAGGAGTTGAGACTAAACCAAGAGTCTGACAGCACCAACACAGGATTAGCGTGAGTAGGCTCTCATAAAAATGAACGTCACACTCACTGACGTGGGTGTTTATTTGTCCTTGTGGAAAATGCGTCTTAATGCATCTTTACTGATTTTGTTTTTTTTTTCAGCACTGAAATCGTTCAAGAACCTGTGGTGGATCCACAAACACCGCATACTCTGTCTGAGACCAGGTGGGTTCTTAGTCAGTGAGTTTATAGGCAACACAGATGTAGTTGAATTCATACATACTTGCGTAGCCTTATGTTATGTAACTTGTAACAGTGTAAACAATCCATAACAGCACAGCACATTTTTATGAGGTAGACCCACCGCGCAGATCAACAAATGTTCTAATCCTTTGAACTCTTCTTCTCTACTCCAGTGATGCCAAAGCTATTTGTTCATACTGTGACAAAACAATTGAGGGAAATGTCAAGATTATGCTTAATTACCCTCCAGTGTCCAGCCACCCTGAATGTTTGAAGGTTTGTTCTGTCTTCCTTACCTGGTAGGATGCATCTGTGGTTATATATTTTGGTTGATATGGTCTTTTCAGTGTTGTGGCATCCTACTAATGTTGAGTGTGTTTTTGCTGTTGCAGTGTGGTGTGTGTGGTTGGGCTCTGGGAGACATGCTGACAGCCATGTTCCTGCACGGCCAAGTGATCCACTGTAAAAGCTGCTTTGCAAAAACTCTCTAGACTTGGTGCCTGACTGGGACGAAGCAGTTGTCAGAGAGCCACAGCTGCCAGTCGTCTCACCTTGTGAGAGTGCAGGAAGACTTGCTCTTTCTTTTAAACACAAAGTTTTTTAGGACATACTGTTTTGTCTGGATTAAGGATTCTGTAAAAAGGGTTTGACAGCACATGATTTATTGCAGCAAATTGCCAACTGCCAAAGAGGCTCAAATGAAATACTAAACAATCTACTTGTTCCAACATACTGCATTAGATTAAAATAAAATCACAGTTTTAATGCCTCAGGTTCAAAAGTTTTAATCAAAGTCTTAATTTCAAAATAGCACACACTACACAACCCAGCTCAGTAATAGCAGGACTACACAGCAAACGCAAGTCACCTGGGAAGCATGTTATAGTTAAATGTAAGAACACCAATACCTCAGGAATGTAAAAACAGCTTATTTTAAGCAATAACAAAAGCACCTCCAAGAAAATGGATTTGTATCGTTTTCCCCCCACACAGTGGTATTTAAAGAAAGCAAAAACGCGCTAAGAGTGAATGCAGAATACACGCATTATGAGTGAAAGCAGAAAGGGAACAAAAGGGTAGGGCCCACAGCCTACACACCGTCCTTGCACAGATCTTTGGCACATTCAGCTTTACTTACTTAAGCTTATGGGATGTTGATACTCATGATGATTACAATAATGCAACAGCAGCTAAATCATATTCCAAATCAATACATGCATCAGTAAGCACCGAAAGGAGTGTATGCAGTCTGTCTTAATTATTGATGAAACGACATCACATTACAATCCGACAACATCAGTACCAATAAAGCTTCACCAAAAGTGTGACTCAGAATGGGAGATACTGGCTCCAAGAGGAAGATGAACAACAAACCTAAAGAGAATCATCTAATGACATCTGAGAGTAGGATTTGGTGAGGAGGCCAGAGCTTGCTGCTGTCAATGAGTTATCTTCATCCCTCTGTCTGTTGTTCACACAAAATGATGATGATGAGAAACATTTGTCGGTTATTGGACATGTCTAAAGAAGTACTAGCAGGTGATCCAGGTTCGGGGTTGCTGTTTCACGGAGGATGGATGGAAATCAGTGTGGTGTGTGTCGACTCTCCATCTCATACGCAGTGGCTGGGCTTGATTGGGAAGGGGGGGCACTGTACTTAACAGCGTAACCCTTTCCTGCCCAGGAACCGCAAGACTGCGTAGTTATAGGTGGTGGCTACCACATACAGAAACTGCAGATGGAAAGATGGGGAGAGGAAGGAATAGAGTTGAGAAAAGAGGAGAAAAAATAGGTTTGAACATACAATGCTGGCAAGTACACAAATAATGTGGACAAGCAAGCAATTTACAATTTACACCGCTACTACAAAGCTAACCACACAAAATGAGCCTCTATTGTCTATTTTGTATTATCTTTTTGAATGTGCTTCAGCTAGTGGGATTTACTTGAGGAAGCTCAAGTAAGTTTTATCTGAACAGGAAGTGTACATATTGCCTAAGCAAGTACTCACCAAAGCTAAGAGAGCAATCCCAGCACCAGCAAATGCAGCTATGTACAAGTCATAGGTGACATAGAACTGCAGAGACACATCAAACACAATGTCATTTTAGTATAGTGTAGTTTAGTTTAGCAGAGAAGTTGACCAATCCTTCATTTCTTGTCTTTTTGTGTGAACACATAAACACGTAAAAATACTTATTCCTGCATCCATCCTGTACTCAACAAGGCCCCGGCGGTTAGAAGGGATTTTTCAAATGATTGAACAAATAGTTTTCATTGTGAGAACGGTGACAAAGAGCATCGAACAGTAAATAGTGGAATATTGAATTCATCTACTCACTTCACTGGTTTTGCAAATGGATGCCAAGGTCATTCCACATGCCTTTCCTGGCATTGCATTCCAAGGTAGCAGACCTTAAATGAAGATATTATCCAATTAACTTTGCTGAGTAATGATTCTTCATCCCAATCCTGCTTGCATACACACGTAGTAGAAGGTGTAGTTATCTTCAATCTCAAAATGTATAAGAGTATCATTAAAACTGGAATAAACAGAAACACAAGGTCAATCATTTTAAAGACAACACACCATACTGCCTGGCATCCATACAAATCCAGCCATGCTGATTAATGCTGGGGGTTGTCTCAGCCAGGATGTTAATGTTGTGACAGGTCTGTGCCATGTTGAAGAAGAAGAAGACTGGGATGGCGGTGAAGGCAAACACTGCCAGCCAGATGACAGCCAAGATGTAGGTCACGACAATAAACTGTTGGAAGGAAACAGTGCAGGTCACAGAAATGTACCGGAGAAATCACCGATGAGGTCTCATGAATTAAATGAGTCACAACACTGTATAGAAATCAAAGAAACAAAGAACATTTGAGTGAGTTACCATTCAGCAACTTAACAGTGACCTGATGTCATATTCTGCCTCCCTCATTGACCCCCACCCCCCTGTTCTCACCGTCAGGCTGAGGCAGCGGCCACATTTTGTGCTCCTGAATTCGCCAAAGGTCTGCTTGACAGCGCTTGTGGTGTAGAAGCCCTCAGCCAGCAGCAGGATGCCGTAGAGGAAGAAGAATGATGCCAGGCCATAGATCACATACTGGAAGTACTTGATACTAGAACACGCAATCATAGGAAAAAGTCAGTGAAACTGGAAAATGCTGCTGGGAAACAACTTTTACATACTTCAAAAGTCAGATATCACAATCTAAAATGTATTGAAGCGTCACTCACAATGAGGCCATGGCCACATAGTCCTGAATGTTGCGAGCGAAGTAAGTCTCAACGAGGACTTCAGTCTGAGTCAGTGCTTCGTGCCCACAACCACAAAATAATGCCATGCCAGCAAAGCACAGCAAGGTGGCCACCAGGGAGGGGTAGGGCACTGCCCCAAAGCACCGGACACAGCAATCATAACAACCTGAGGGGGCATAATATATCAGCACACACGCGGCACACACCGCACATATAACCACACAGCACATCTAAGCCACGGTAGGGACCCCTTTCACCCTCTGGGGGAGCTATGAAAATGCCTTTGCTCTGTCTGCAAATCCATCAGCATACACCAAACTCCATCAACAGGCAAGAAAGCAACAGAAAAAATGAGAACAGCAGTGAAAACCAAGTGTTCAAGCAATGATTCCCAATAAAGCGTCCATGCAAAACCAGCCACCACTGACTTCACAACAATCTCATGCACTTATCCAGTGTAAGCTGTGCTGTTGAAGCAGGTAGCAGATATCCAGATTGTTAATAATTGCATTGGCAGAAATGGGAGAGAGGAAAGCACCTAAGGCTTTGCAAAGCCAAGGCTGCCTGACCGGAAACATTTGTTGCTTTTGATCCTGTACTCCGCAACAGGCAAGATTCCAGTGTCAACCAATGATTTAAAGCACTGTCTACAAGGTATTGCTACTGAAAAATAACCCTCTCTGCACTGGTTTCATCCGTATGTGAAAGCTCCTTTGCTTGTGCCAACGCCTCACAGCTCAGCCCCTACAATCTCTAGTCCAACCCTCTTTCACCAGTGGTCACAGGCGTCACCAGGCCAGTGAGACATGGTCGTGAAATATGGGCTTCAGGGGGAAAGAGCTTCTCTTTGTGGCTGGAGATACAATATCCATTGTCTTTGCAATGATCAGAGAGGAACAAAGGGCAGCGATGTCAAGCAAACAAAGACCACAGTCCCACAACACACACACACACAGTAGTAAGCGAGTCCTTGGTGGCTGCAGGGTCACCAGGACTCTCTCAACACCACTGGCAATGTCTCTCAGGCCAGCTTACATCCACAGCTGGCTGAGACTGGTACCATGTGTGACCACTGAGTGTCAGTGCCTACGGGGGTTGGGATCAAGTGTTCAGGAGTGGGTGGAGGCACAATGAACGAGAGGGGTAATTTGAATATCTTCACAACAACAACCCCACTCATCAGTGTTGTATGATCAAAACCCTTTTTGGAAAATGAGAAACATTTGTGGTTATACATTATGAATGCCTGATGTGCCGTAAGATGCGCCGAGTGAGAAAACCTCCCTACAGCGCCACAGCTTAGAGGGTTTTATTTGAAGGAACAGAGCCCCTGAGCTAATTTAACAAACTGCTATTTAAGTACAAATAGCAACAGCTGAAAGATTGTTAGAGCACCTAAAAGTGATTTTGGTTGCAGGTGCCCACGGTTAAATTGCGCTCTGCAACAGTGGTTACAATGATAAAAAGGCCTTTATAACCTCTATATGAACTCGATGCAAAAGGCATTTAGGCGGCATGCCAATACCAATCAATCTGGATCCCAAAGCTGTTTAAAAATGGAGTGAAAGTTTTGCTTGCAAGAGAGAAGAAATTGTTAATTCAGTTTAACACGAAAGTGTTTTCTGAGCCAAGTTTCTCATGGCAATTACTTAATTTATGCCTGTGAGACGTGGGAGTATCTGACCTCTTTGACATGAATGACCTTGCATGGCCTTGCCGTGATGGGAGTCACTGCTCGTCTGTGTGAGCCTCTCTGATTCCAGTCTAGCCTTACTGAGTTTACAGTTCAATGGTGCTAGAGGTTATGATGAGTTATTTCTTCGCTGAAAAGTAAGTCGCCCTGACTGAGTGTGTGTGCTATATTTAGTCATTCGAGTACACTAAAATTCATCATCGTGTGTTTAAACCACACCATAAATTAGGAAAAATGTCAAGGGTGAATCCATGATAAATCAATAATCCCCAGGTGGATGTCAGGATATTTATGATAACTGACAACACAGGAAGAATCTGCAACAAATAACAAATGGTTTCCACAATGCATGAAGGCAACATGCTATCTAAGGACAGAAAAGACATATTAAAGGGTGCATTACTTATTAAGTTATTGAAATGCCCATTTTCCAATCACATTAATAATACATGGATAAGAATTATTAAAAATGTCTCAGCACTCACCCATGTCCAGAACGAAGTGTGCGGTTATTGAAGTTTTGCTTGGTGGCTTTGTGACTGTGATATGAGGATATGAGAAGTTATTCCCCACCACTCCTATATGAAACTGACTCGCGCTTTTGTCTCATCAACAATAGATAGACCCCATCTCCCCGAGTCACATCTTAAAGTCACAAAGTCCCATTTCAGCTGCCAGTCATTATTTATGGAGCTATGGGTTCAGTACTGAGGACAGGGCATGGGTCACAGATGCCAATAAGAGCTTTATTCTTGGTATTTGGTGGTATTTGCTGTATTTCAGCTCTTCTGCTCACATTAATACTACTGCTTCTTACTACTCTCAACGGTGTGGTAGTAAGTAGTGCAAGACAAATCTCTCTCTCAAAAACAACCCAATGTATAATAATTCATATTACAAGTCTGTAGAGACACAAGTGCTCTTTTTCTATAACTTACTATGTGTGATGCCAATTAACCAACAACTGTCTGGTGATTATAAATGTTTCATCTTCAGATTTGTGGTATAGTGGTACACTACGGTGCACGGCAGTATGTAGGCTGCATATTTCCCTTATTATTCCCTTATTATTTGCCCTTTCAGTATTTCAGTTGTTAATGGTCTGCATGTATGTGTTGTCTGTCTGCACATTAAGGACACCACATGCTAGATGTCAACAACATATGGTTAAAGGGTCTGAGGCGCCTCAGAGCAGCATCTTCAGAAACACACAGAGATAAGAAGCATAAATAAGCACAGAAACCGAAATGCCAGCGACTGACATTGATGAAGTTGACTAACAAGGGGACATTGACGGTCGGGTCCAGCTGCTGCCCTCCGTCCCTCCCTCCCTCATCTTTGACCTAGTTGATGTCAAAGCTGGGTTCAGTACAAAGCAGCTAGTGTGGTGCAGGAGCAAAGAACCATGCTATCTTTATGAAGGAGCCTCTTATCCTCTCAACTTTTACTTGCCATTTAAAGCCCATGACAAACATATTTTCACAAAATCAAGCATCACATTATCACCAGACTGTGATGAGACGATAGCGAAATTGAGGAGGTAACTGATACAATTTACAAATTTAAGGAGGTAATCAGTATTTTTTAATCAGTTACCTTCACTCACCCTGAGTTCAGGACCTCTGCACTAGCCGATTTTTGCCAAGGAAGCTTAAGGCACACTGGCCGGCTGCTGTTCTCACATATGGGCATTTTGTACCATCACAGGATGGTAAATAACAGTCACAGAAATTGGATGACCATGTAAATTATAAGAAGATATATATGAAATTATAGCCTCATCTTAAAAAAACAGTTGTGGGACTGTCGATAGCCTATTGTTCCTTCAAAAAACCATCAGTTTTGTTAAATTGAATGTGCACGGGGAGGAATGCTGCCTCTGAAGTGTCTGACAAACCATGAGAGAGATGAGGGAAGTATTAATGAACCTGAACTATGTGAGCGTGTGCACTGCTGGTTGTCAGCTCTACTTGCGAGATGGTGAATGGGCTGCAATGCTGACAATCAATGCATGGGATCAGGTGGGCGGGCAGCTTTAGAGGTTGTCAAGCCTGCCTGAATTGAGAAGATCAGAATCTGCTCGGCCTGTTAGATGTGACCTGGATTTGTTTGAATATATGTATTACAGGTTTTGAATCCTAACCATTATCTTTCATCTTCGGTAATGGCTTGAGAGCCTTTTGTTCATTTATATATAAACTGTATTCCACAAAATTCAATTCTGATGGTGGTCAGGGATGTGAGGAGCTCAGACAATGAATTACTAGGTAGCACTTCATAATGAGGTTGTCTTAACTAATGTTACTTAGTTAGTTGCACGATGTTGACTAAGACTCCCTACAGCTTACTGAGCTATTAAAGGACTACACTGACGTTTTGGGAAATTGGAGGAGAGAGAGGAGTACCACCAAAATCATCTCTTGTGTGTCTGGCAGATATCTCAGGCATGTGTACATGCTAACATGTTAGCTTACAGTACATTTAATGACTGTAGGCAACTAGCATTATCTAACATAAGAAGATAGACCTTTTAGTAATACAGAGATGGTGTTGAGTTTTCTTTCAATGCTCTCATCATATAAAGGTTAAATAGACCAATGTGCTGATGGCCCTAATAGCTCTGGGGAAATGTTCTTTTAAAGGTGATTTTTTATGCCATTTCTGCTTTTTTAGATAGTTCACAGTGAAAAGAGACAAAAAAGATGGGGCAGAGGGAAGAATGACAAGCAACAAAGGTTCCAGACCGGATTCAAATCCGAATCAAATCCAATCTGGTAGGCATCAAATCCTCATTAAAAAAAATATGCTATTCCATTGAAAACAAGCCTCATTCAGCACCGCACAATGAAACAGCTCCTTTGGTAGCGCTGCAAGGTCCGAAAGGACAGAGATAAATGAACAGCACTGTGGGAGCATATGGTGAAATATGGTGAGGTCGAAATGCCCAAGAAGAGAAATAAGGTAATGGCCTGCGGTGTGAGGTACAACATGGAATGAATTCATGATTACGATTGAGTGGTTGAATTTGAGTTTACAGAATTCAAATGGATGCCCATGAATTTGATGGAGGTATTGAGCTCAGAGCCATGCTCCCTCAGAGGGGAGCGCTTGGGGTTTGAAGTCATGCAAGGTTGTGTGTAGCCCCAGGCCACAAGTAGACTGTGGTGGGGTGTCAGTGAAGAAGTCATTAAACAGAAAGGGGTTTGGGTGGTAAGCTTATAAACCCGGCAGGCTCACGCTAGTGACCAGGCAAATCCTTCCTGGCAATAATGAGGAGGAAAAAAGGTGAACAGTCATTCTGTAGTTGGGGTCTGAATTGCAGGAGGAATGGCCAATGAAAGCTAGGAGGAAGCTAGGAGAGTTGAGAGCAATAATAGAAGGGTGTCTGTGGTGGGGGAGGTGGTTGAACTTACAGGGACTAGTGACGAGAGCAAAGAGAGAAAAAAGAGGTGGAAATCCTTAGCGAAAAAAAGGTGTTGAAAATGTTTGAGGAAAGGAAACAGGTTAATATTTAAACTTTAAACTTAAACCTAACATGCAGGTGTCTTCTTAATTGAGAGAATCCAGGGCTGCAGAGATGGAAACAGTTGGCTGTTAAAATAGAGGAGAGTTGCTAACTGGTCCATGGTTATAAAACTTCATACTGAAAGTTTCAAGCTGAGGTCAAAATGACAAGCTTGTCAATTTGCCCATGCCAATATCAGCTTGTGATGTCAGTCTTATGCAGGTTAAAACCCAGGCTGTGGATTATGTTTCAATACTCCACTACACCCTGTGATGTAATGTGATACTTTATTGACCCCAATTCTCTCTAAACTATTCCAGGGAGGTCAGAGGTTGGGGTCAGCAACAGAACAGCATCCCTGGAACAGCTTGGGATTCAGTGACTTGCTCAAGGACACTTGAGCAGGGCAGATGCTGACAAGGAGGCTTGAGCCCAGGTCCTCCAGTCTCCCTAACCACAAGGCCATACCTGCAAAATCCTACCTAAGCTTTACACTATTGTGAACTTAAGGATGGTTATTTGACATTTGCCTTCAAAGACAAATCTCACTCTGAATATATATTTATTACATAAAACGGGGAAATGTGGATTTGGTTTGGGACAAAGTCTAGCTTTGAATCTAACTTTGGTCTGCCATCAACAACACTGGAGCCAGATTCTGCCTGCTTATGCAACACAGAAATCTCTCATTGTCGAGAGGTCGCTTCATGGCCAGATGTGAAAAGCCACTTTCTTCCTTGGGTATACAAAGCCACAGACTCAGCTTTGTTTCAGTGTTGTTTCAACTTCAACTGTTTAAACTAATATCTGAACAAACTGACAGCGTTATACTTAATGCATCATCTCTAGAACTGTGGCATTTCCTTGCTGTTGAAGAATCCTCAGACTCTGTGGTTACAGTGAATGTCTGTGAATCATTCGCAAATAAGGGATTTGGATTTTTGACAAGACTCATCCTTAGTTCCAAAAAACTTTTAATAGTCAGCTCATTGAGATTAAAGAACATCATGATAGAATAGAAGAAATCAAATCTCAGCTTGACGTCCATCCTCACAAATGCAGCAGTAAAGAGTGACCCCTCCGACAGAACCCCAGTAATGCCTGGATACAACTTTGTCGGCGTGGGGTTCAAACCACTTGGAGAAGGAGCAACAATCTAAAAGTTTCAGTCCTTTTCAAATGTGAGTAATTGAGTTGGTATACATACAACTACAATGTAATTACAGTTATCTTTTTGAGGACCATACAGTATTCATAAACAAACAACAAATAAAATGTTGGTCTAAGTTTATTCTATACAAACAAGCCAAGCCAAAAGAGCCATGAGTCGGTTAGTAGGAGTAGGAGAATACATTTTAAGCGATTCTCTTTTTATAGTGAAGCAGAAGTCATCAACGTATTAAGACAAATTATAGACACTAAAAACAGAAATATAGCAAGGATACTGAAATAGACTACAATAGATTACACAACACTACAGATGCAGAACTGAGTTGTTCATTTCAAACAATGCCTTAATTTACACTTTTTTAGCGCACTTCTCAATACACAACCATGCACACACACACACACACGCACGCACACACACGTTCAATATTTCAATATAAATACAGTTTACACACACTCACACTCTCTCTCTCTCTCTCACACACACAGGTGATATATTTTGCATATTCAAATTGGAATATTTTGGATAAATTTGACATTTTTACCACAGGGATGATCAGTATTCTAGTAAAAGCTCAATCCATTGTAGTCACAATGCAGTAACATGGCAATTCCTTATGTGAGCATGTTACAATACAATTTTAAAGTAATTACAGTAAAAATAGCTTTTTTATAATAAGCAATATACCATGAGAAATGTGTATAAAATAGCTTGATAATAATAATACTGCTTTTCAGCTTTTCCCAGATATCATCTTCGTCCACCGATGAGTTGCAATGTCACTTTGTTCCACATAGGAGATCAAAATAGATACCACAGAGTAAGAAAAGGCTTCCCATACAAATCCAACTGTATAAACATACTAAGTTCTTACTAGGTAAAGTTCCAAAAAAGCCAAAGTGGAAAATGAAATGCACTTTTTCTTTTTGACCGCCTTTGAAAATGATTATTATAAAATGACTTTATAGTATAGACTTCCTATTATGAGAAAGCAAAGGCAGAATGTTGGTGGTTGTACACCTTCTGAAAAGACAGAATGAACCCTATTTTACCTACACATCCTAAATACAGCTTTACATTTCCTTGTATTATATACCTCACAGTTCTCCTTTCTATCTGTTCCCCTCACAAACCAGGCTATACCCGTGTAGTAGAGTGGGTGTTGGGCAGGCCTGCAGAGCTGTAACCAGCAGGGAAGGTGTTGTAGGGACTCATGTTGGAGAGGCCCATCAGAGAATTGGGGATCATGGTGATGTTGTTGGGGGTCATAAGAGGGATGTCATCAGGGGAGCGACGTAGGGTGAGTGAGTAGTCCAGGCTGGGAGAGACATGTAGGGGATTGTGGAAGGAATCACACTGGTTCATTTGCTGGGACAGGCTCTCGTCAATGGTGGTGGTGTGGCTGACACTGTTGCCTTTGCTCTCACGCTGGGGACTGAGCTGCTGGGACGCATCCTGCCGACTGCGCTTGTCCTTTCGGTAGTAGAGAGCAGCGAAGGCCAGCACATTGAGGAAGAGTAGTGAGGCACCCACAGCAATGGTGACACTGAGCTCTGTGGAGTAATCTCTTGGGTTTGGCATGATCAGAGGGCCCATCTCCCTCCCCCCTTCCCCATTGCTGTGGCCAGTGGATGCAGGAGGTCGGCCGGTACTGGAGGACTTGCTCTTACCGTTGGACTGGGTGGAGTCCAGTGGTGTGACCTTGGTGGTGGTGGAGGAGTAATGGAACATGTCGTGGAGGTTATAGAGATGGGGTACCAGGTGTTTCCAGAAGGCCACCTTGGTGGCGCGGTAGTGATCTCGTATACGAGGCTTCAGGCCAATGTGCAGATACAACTGGTCATAGGGGTCATACTTGGACCAAGCCACCTCCTCAAAACGGTTGGCCTTGGTGTGGATGAACTTGGTGTCCTGGGGTACTGGCTTGTTAGGATCCCTACAGACACATTAGAAAGAAAATATTGGTCATAATAAATACATTTGTGTTGGAAGAATGTTGACATTGTAAATGCAATGTTGTCATTCCAATTGCAAATGGAAATAGTAGGCCTGTTCACTGCAGTGCTAAACAATGTCAGATGCTAATATTATTATTATGATATTATTAATCATGATAATAATAACAATCATAGTCATAATCATAATAATACAGAAATTTACAAAGGATTCAATAAATAAAAAAAGATAAAATCGACATAAAACATACAGTGTGATCCAAAAGTCTGAGTCCACGATCAAGAACTGTTTTGTTTCATCATTTATCAAAACCTAATACAAATTAGTGAAATGATATTTCTCAAACAAGATTACATAATTTTCCAAAAAAAAATTTTTTTTCAAAGTTAAATCACTAGCAGTAGAGGACCATATTAATTTAGTCAATATCTGGTATACAATGTTAAGTAAAAAAATAATATTGATATGATAAATGATGAAAACAAATGGACTCAGACAAGTGGACTCAGACTTTTGGATCCCATTATAAGCAAGGAAAACATATTAAGTGAGGTCAAGAATGCAATGTCACTATCTTTCCTCAAGGGCTCAGCATTCCCTTATTCCTACACATTAACCAGCAGTCTACAGTGACCTGCTCTGTGCTTTCTCCTAATGTCAGGGCCACCATGCACAAGGAACACATTGGGGGTACTCATTCAATACTCAGGATGACTCCAGCAGAGGTGCAGCGGAGTTCTCCGCTACAACATAAATCTCTTGTGTTGCTCTTTTCTACTATAGCTGGGTTTCTATGGCTGCATTGAGTTTCAATCTATTGCCCTTTCAATACTACTCTTTTCCGTGCACTGTCAGTATTAGTAATATCAGTTCCACATCAGACCACAGCATATGTAGGGTTATAAACTGAAGTCAAAGCCACATGGCACAAGCGTACAAGGTGTGGCGACTGATTTTTGGTACCTGCGCGACGCAGTTGGAAATGGGGTCAGATTGGAAGGAATACATTCTCAGTGGGTGTCATGGGCCTGGCTTTAATCAAATCACCTCTTTTCCTTCTCTTTAAAAGCAATATGCACTCTCCACCATGGAGCTCTGACAATTTGTTGATGAGATAAGCAGATAAGCAGTAATGCCACAAAAGCTTCTCCCAAGAGGAAACTGATGTACTTGTGTGGAAGCTGCAGAATAACCACAAGTGAGTATATGCATTCGTTAACCAATCAGTAAGCCTTTTGTGAAGAAGAAACTTTTATGGAGATATTGTTGTTGATGATGCATGATGGAGCTTACTGACAGTTCTATGTTGGATGACAATCATCCATACCACAGCCACATGTGTATGTAGTTAGAATGATATATGTTGTATCTCACTTTTTCCTGCTTGAGGGATTTATATCAAAGTCAAATTGGCCAACATATCATCCACAAAAAGGGTTGGTAAGCTTTTAATAGGATCTGTTCCTGCACACATTGCTTGGTAAAGTCACGAAAATAGCATTGAATCTGCCTGTGCTTTGTGTACAGCCTTTGATGTGGTCTGAGCAGGTGGGCGACGCAACTGCAAATCCCCGTAATCCTTGACACTAAAATTTCACTGTGCTGCTTGATCATTAGTGACACACCCCCTACTGCATCTCTCCTCCAACTAAGGTGCAGTCAAGTTCAGAGCGAGTCACCAAAATACCAAATGGGTGCAGGTGTGAAAGAAAAAGCCTGCAACAGCACAAAGTTCCCTCCATCTGCCATGCCCTGTCACGAAAATAGAGCCCTGAGATTAAAAGAAATTCTAGATTGCAAAGTCATATAATATCATCACTAGTTGATGAAATTAAAAACAAACTGGAACCTCGGGCCAAGAGGCACTGACAAAACCTCTGGCAACCCTTCATCTCCGGGATCTAGCTCAGGTATAGTAGGGAGATCACAGTCTGCTCTCTCACCTGCACTTTCTATTGCTTTGACAGCAATGTTGCAGTGAGTGGGACTACGGTTGTGCCTCAGGCATTATAATTGGAAAATTGTGACTGTCTTGATTTGCCTTAAGACAGGTCTTAATCAATCAGCCACTAAACAAGAGAAAGCTGAGCCCGTTAAGGTTTTGCACACCTCTTAGGGGGTACAGCTCTAGCTGATACGTTGTTTGTTAAAGCGACATAATGTAATGGCAGGCATTACCAGAGTATTTGAGAGTGTTTTTTTGTAATTTTGTGGCTGGAGGAGATCACCACATAGATGCAATTGGAGCCTCTCGCAACACCCACAAGAGAGCAACCCATCAACCATGTTGCTCACAGTGTGTATGCCCTGCTAGAAGACTGTCTGGTTAAGCTGAAAGCTTTAGATGTCTTCAGCTTTTCTACTGCTCCTGATTCCCACAAGACACAAATGGCTTGAGGAGATTTCCCAAAAGGCCTTGCAGCATTAGCAATATCTTAAAATCGCAACCTGCATTGAGGGAGGGTGACATTCACAAAGTAGATCTTCAAGTGCCTTCAAACTTTCTCTTCAAGAGAGCCTTTTTGTGAAATGGCCAAGAACTTGCCATCACGCGCCCAAGCGCAATGAAACTTTGTCAGCCATGTGGGGAAAGAAACATTCTAAAGAAGCCTAAACAGGGCACATTTGTAAGAAGACTGATTCACTGATTTGGTTTATTAAGTAATTGAAATGAAAAATCAGTAGCTTAAACTATATATAGTTTAATAGTTACTGATTTTGCATCATTTGGTGTGTACACAGTTAAATGTCTAGCGAGTGCTATCTTCAGTCATTAATGTATGGGTGAAATAGTAAGCTCCTCTAGTTACATGGTGAGGTCAACTTAGAAGTGGAAGCAGACCTAGATTTAGTGCTTAAGAACTGCATTCGTGATAAACCTCATTTTGAGACTATCAATGTTGAGGAATTCATATTAATAGATAGGTCTTATCCTGAAATACCACTTTTCATCTGTAAGTTCTTGTGAATTAAAGAAGGAGACTAGAAGAAATAACTGCATGAGTTCAGACTGCACTTCATGTAGGGGTACTATCTAAGGGTGAATCCTTATTCAGGATAATAAAGGGGGGCCAATGTAGCAGAAATTAGAGGTTGAACAGCTCAACACAAAAAGGGATGCATTAAAAGGCCTATAAAAATGAGGCCAGCTATTTTAATGCTTAACACTTTGACATTTAATGTCATTTCTAATTCAAGACAAAAAGTCATAATGAGAAATTGCATAAATACACCAAACTCATGACAATATGTGCTGTGCTTTCCTTTTTGAGGGACAGGTTTACTATTGCTCATTTACTATTACTCACCCACTCTTGGCAAAATTGGTCCAATAAGTCATGACCACAGCGCTGAGCATGATGTCATTCCTGGAGAAGTTACAGGGGAACAGGTCAGTTGGGCCCACCATGGGGATGCCAAACACATAAGGCACCTCATCTCCATGGGCCGAGTCTGACCACACAGGCTTCATTAGGCTCTGGCAGTGGTGGTAGAAGGCGTAGAAGTAAGTAGGTGAGCCGTAGCGGGCATGAAGGTCAGCCGTCACCACTGAGGGTTCTACCCACTGGTGGTCGGTGAATAGCGCCACCAGGGTCTTCCTCCTCGTCTCTGGGTTGTCCTTGTCAGCCCAGTCTGTGTACATGAATTTAATTGTCTCCCTCAGTGTGTCCTTCCCCTCAGGGTAACCATAAAGGCTGTCCACAAAGTCTGACACAGCAAAGTCAAAGTCATTGCCAGACACGCCATCTTCCAGGTCCATCACGTTCTCCACAAAGCGCAGCCCCTCCCCCTGGTTAACACCAAGCATAATATCATAGTTGAGGAACTCGCCCTGCTCCATCAGGATCTCTGGGTCATCAGGGATGACGTCTCCATCAATGACTGGTCCAAAAGCAACACGGTAGCGGGCAGGCTGGATGTCTTGCTCCACCAGCTCCTTAGCACTCTTCTTCTGCAGGCAGGAAACCATGTCCACTGTGTCCAGGACGTTGCAGCCAACCCTCTCGGCCAGCATGCGAGTGTACTTGACTGGCTGGTAGTTGACAGCCCAGCTGGACAGGGCTGAGCCACTCTGGATAATGGCTCTATGGAACAGACCTGGGTACACCCAACACAGAACAAAAAGACACAGCTCAGAGGAACGAGAACAGTGAATAGTACTTCAGCTCTCCAAAATTGTTATGTAGGTTCCCTTTGGTCCCTTATACCACAGATTGTTAATCCACTATTATTATTCTTTAACTAGTAACAGCCAAGGGCACATAGAACATTCTGCACTGCCCCAAGTAAATACATGTGCCCACTGATGTGCTTTACACTAATTACAATTTTCAATTCAATCAAAGGCTTCTTACCATGCACAATCAATGCATACATGTCAATACCCCATTTGGTTTCCAGTGGTGTTGCTTGTCAGTATTATAGCACTTATTATACTTATTATTATATAACATATATATGTATATAATTCGGCCTGCTGCAGCTCAAATAAATGATCGGTTTGCAGCATCGAGGAGGTACCTAATTTTCCCATCCCATCCACAAACCTATTGTAGAGCCAGTGTATCCAAGAGAAGCTGGAATGCTTACACAGAGCCTGCTGATACCAACTGTGCCGTGGAGGGTCTGGGTAGGGAGTTAAATATGCAGTGGCCCCGATCCTCCAATGCTGAGACACTAAATTCAATACACTGGTATTGAATTGTTTATATGCAGTACACCACCTCTGTCTCTATGGATTTTGTATATGTAGCAGTACCAAGGCTGTCTCACTGTCCTTGAGTGTCCTGTTGATCGCATTTCTGCAACCTGTCTATTGTGTTGGGCCACTGATATCAACCGAAAAGTGTTTGTTGTTGTAAAGCCTTATTAACAGATGTTACACCAGATTCTTTAAAATCACATTTAAATCATTTAATTGAGAGGCAAGCATGTTTGGCGTCAACATCCTTCACACATGGATGGAAATGAGTGGTGTAGGCTACTGCATCCACTATTGGACTAAAATATGAAATCAATCAGGCATCAATTTATTGGCCAAATTATGTTTACGTTGAATACATAGAGTGTCAAAGAGACAGGCCAATACAATGCCCTCTGATGCCGCCATCCTCACTATGTGATGCAGGTCAACTGGGAGGGGAAGCATGAAAACTTACCAAATGCCTCTGCCTTTGCCAATTTTGTGATGTTGTAGTGTTATGTGAATGAATCTCCCAGTCTGTCAGATCTCGCTTTACTACAGAAGCAAATCTGAAGAGCTATTTTGGCCACGTGGTATACCGTACCCACAACAAAACGTAGGGACAGGACTGAGAGAGGCTCGTACTACTGTGACTAGCATTTTCCACTCACACTAGTCAGGAAATGTACACATTTACCAGATTTACCTTGGGAAATGTTTACATTTACCAATTTCCCACATTTACTGTAACATACTGTACAAACCACCTAAAAATGACAAGTGATATGTATCAACTACTCTAACTAAAAATACTCTACTGAGGTTAAAGCATAGCAGTCACTGGAAAAAGAATGCTGCCGTTGTGTCACTTTCCCCCTCTTTTCCTGTCATTTATTTCAAATTTTGAGGGCAGTAGCTAGACAGCCAAAGGACAAGGGACAGTTGCCGCAGTCATCAACAAAGGCGAAGTCACACTTTTCCTGTCCTTCTTGTGGTTCTGTCCAGCTCAGTGGGAAGACCATGGCACTAATTCTGCCATGGCCATATTAAAAATATGCTTTGGATAAAAGCGTCCGATAAATGGCACTACGTTATATGTTATTTATAATCTTCCATTGGATCTCAGTTCCTCTGTTTGCTGTGGGTAATTTAAAAACCTTAACAATATTTTATTGTAAAAAAACAATAGTGTTTTTTTTTTATTTGATAAAAAAATCAAATAAAAAAAAAACACACAACTAATAAGAATATGTAATTTTGAATGAAAACTTTGCCACGACAATCTTATTACAAAAAAAGACATTAAAAACACATCTAAAAAAATCAAATATCAAATTATACTGTCAAAAATGAGAAAAATATTGAATTTTGACATTTTGGCCATCTTGCTTGATACTACTTCATATTATATGATTATATATTATTATATTATTATATATTATATATTATATATACATATTATTATATTATATACAGATATTTTGGATGAACGTTTGAACTGTAGTGCAGTCGGTTAACAGGTACAGTACAGGTAGGTAAACAGGAGTAAACAAATCTGACTATCGCAGGTTGGCCTAGCGGTTAGAGAGACCAACATATCACCAGAGGGTCACTGGTTTGCACCACCAGGAGGGTGTATTCCAGCTATGAGATGGTGATTGAAAAATGACTGGTGCCACAGCTACGGAGCCCACCAACACTGCCGTAGTGCCCTTGAGCAAGGCACTTAACCCCCAACTGCTCCAGGCGCACTGTTCGATAGCTGACGCCTGCGCTGTCCTCTGACCTGAAGATATGCATGTGCGTGTGTGTGGGGTGATATGTTGTGTGTATATATAGTCAGGGGTGTGCAAAGAAAAAAATTCACTGCATGTATGTGTAAGTGCCAAATAAAGTTGATTTCATCAGCCTTTCTTCTATTAAACTCTGAATCAACTGAAATGGTAACCAACTGATGGAAACAGGTGAACATGATGCGATGATGAAAACTTTATAATGTCAGTATGCTCCTTTAAGAGGTTCACATTTTAAGAGGCAAAGCTTTTAGGCTGATTAGATTGAGTAGAGGGGAACAATAGCAATCACTTACTTAACGAATACCCTCTTTACCCTACACCCATATCACAACACTTCACACTTCACATCATTTTGACAGACTATTTAGAGCTGCACTTAAAAAATGAGATTCAAATCATCATCTGGAGTCTGTTGAATTTTAGGGTTCTAAACATAATGTAGATATCTTTAACCAAAGAAAGGAATAAGATAAACAATAGAGATATCGTATATATTTCTATTGTTGCTTTATTTTTGTGTGCATTCATTAACACTATAACAATTAGTAATCTGTGTTCACCAAGGTAGGAGATCCCTATCAGACAGGTCAGTGGCTGACTGTCGCTCCATGGTTCTTACCTTCTGAGTGGTGGGACAATGTTAGCAGACTGACGCAGGCAGCGCCAATTCCAGATCCAAATACCGTGATGCGACCCGGGTCTCCTCCAAAATAGCCAATGTTCTTCCTGATCCAACGGAGAGCTTGGATTTGGTCCAAGAGTCCATAGTTTCCTTTAGCTGCCTGGTCACCAGTACTGAGGAAGCCTGACATATACAGGCAGAGGGAAAAGAGTAAAGAGAAAGTAATAAAGTGATGATCTATTTTACAGCTTTGATCTGAAGTGATACAGCACCTACTGGGGCTACTGAATTAAGTGATACTGTCTTTGTGTTCCCTCAGGTGCAAATACTCCTCTGCTCTTTCCCAAAGTGTCTTGCCACTACTTTAGTGCACTACTCCAGAGAAGATCCAAGCAGTGGCGCCCCACAGCTTGAATATGGGTTCTCCATGGCCACCCCTGAAATCTGAATGCTCTCCCCAGAATATCTTAAGCCTAAAAAGATATCAAGACTCTTACAGAACATTCAATGTGCATGAATTTGGCCGCAATTGAAAGATAAATATCCTTTACTTATGCCTCATTCATTTCATGAATTTTAGAAAAAAACAGAGGTCATGGATACTTACAATTGGCCCTGGTCATTCCCTTGTCTATTCTCATCTAAACCACAAACTGCTTTTGAATGCTAAACACAGGGAAAAGAAATACTCTTGACCTTGGTTGTGAATCCAGCATCCCTCCACTTAAATCATTCTTTCAAGACTGGCAAAGCCTGTTAATCTTTGTACAGATTGGATAAATCTATCTAAAGGAAGATATACCACATTTTCAAAAGTAGGATAAAAACAGGCTGTGTCTAACAAGGACAGTGTTTGCATTCCTTGTCCTCTGAAACTCAAATCAAGCTACGCCGTGCTACCAACATCTCATAAAAGCTATCAGCTAATCTCATCATTACCCATCATCAATCATCACTATTTTTACATGGGCAGGTTTTACTCATGTTTCATCTATCTTTTCATAGTTTAATAATAGTCGTGGTGGAATGAATTAATCATCCATGTTAAAGTTTACTCCCCGAGATTGACTGGTCGTTAAATACCCCATTCCAAAACCCCAGTTTAAGGTACCATGCAGGGATGTCATCACCTAATATGCCAACCCTGTAGTTGAGTGTTACGACGACAACATTCCCATAACTGGCCAGCACGCTGCCATCCATCATGTTCCCAGTGCCCTCCATATAGGATCCTCCGTGGATGTAGACCATCACAGGTCGAGCTTCAGAATCCCTTATGTCTGCAACGTCAACACACACATGCTGAACAAAACGACTGGAGAGGCAATAATAATGAAATGGAGCATATGAAACTTTCCTCACAAAAAATGTAATATCCCAACTGTTATATGAGGTATGGGTAAAGCCTGAGTTTCGAAGCAAGCTAGGGTGATAGGTCTGCGGTTTGGAAGCACCAATGACATTAAAAATGCATGATAAGTACACTCTCACAAGGTTTATATGAATAGATGGTAAATCTAATTCACAGTTTTGGTGTATGTTAGCGTTCAACCAAGCATGTTTCATAGGAATTAAGAATTAGAGGATTAATTGGAGAATTAGAGGAGCTTTATATGTTCTGCACCATATCTGTATATTGCTGTCATTAAATGCAATGCTCTGGATCATAGATACAAATTGAAAAAATATCAGATTTGACTCGGTATGAACAGTTGAGAGGAAAAGTCTGTAATTCTTAAGTGATGATGGCATATAAGACGATTTGCAATTTAACATATTATATGCATGCACAGGCACAGAAAACACTGTAATGTATTTGGCATTCACGACCGCATTTGGTGCTTTTGCATTGTTGAAGGAGATTTTCAGTTGCGATGTAATGTCTGCCTTCACGTATTGTGAGCATCAGTCCACCTGACCCTGTTCCATATAAATGCACTTGGCAAGAGAGATGATTCTGATTTAGAAAAGTACAGTACTCCACAGAGCTCTTGTTATCTAAAAGGAAGAACTATAAAATGGCAAAGATGTTCATTTTTCTATAGAACGGCACAAGGCTCAGGGGATCCAACATTCAATGTTTTGAGGCCAATTTGTGATATTGACTAAGTACTGTCTTCAAGAAGGAGTGTAAGACGGCAAAATAGATAATGCAATCCCCAAATCAAAATCCATGGCAGTAGAAATGGAGCCCTTAAGGTTGGTTATTGTGCTCAAATCAATGAGACACGGCTAATATGCAGTAAAATCAAAACCTTTGTAATAATTAAGTTAACAAAACTTTATTTTTATTCCACCTCTTCCAAGCAACCCACTGACGTTGCTTAAGAAAGTAAAACCAAAGAGTTGTGTTCACCAAAATTCAAAAAAGAACAAAAAGAATCCATGCATCAAGACTTTGAGCTCTAAAAAAATACCTTCAGATTTATCACTGTCACCATGTGAGAAAGCCGCCCCCTTTTTCTTGTGTTGAGTCCCTGGGGTTCACATGAGGAAAAAAGAAGTACAGAATTCAAAATCGCATGTTTGACTGAGCCTATAATTTAGAACGTGATGTCCGATCAATCTGACAAAATCTGAAAAATCCATCAAAGTAAGAGATAGCAAAAAGAAGACAATAGCTAGATGTGTTGCGCTGGCTCTGCTTTCGGAAAAGTAGATGACATGATGTAAAATCTTTAGAGATGTATGAGCATGTATGTATGTATGTTCTGGTCAAATAAACATGTACTTGTTAGATATTTCTAAGGAATGGCGTGTGGACTCGCACACACACACACACACACCTTTTGTCTCTCCTTGGTAAGCTTACATACTATCATGTTGGTTCTTCAGGCACATTACTTGAACTACCTCAGGATAGTCATGGTTGATGATGAGGTGTATGGTTGAACAATGAAAAATCGATAAACAAACAATAACACACTGACTTGGGTCGGGCATCAAGCCACAAAAATAGATATCAATTAGATGAGATGTAAAAACACTCTTTAATTTGAAATGGTGCAAAAAAAGTAAAGTGAAAAAGGTTAAGACAACGACAGCCAATGTTTTAGGGACATTGGACTATCATAGTGGTAAAGTCTCATGCACAAGGCACATTTAAGTAGATGATGATGAAGATAGTCTCAGGAAAGCCACCAGGTGAAGCCATTTAAAATTCTGTTGAATTAATTTTTTTTCATAAACCTGCTTGCATGTGTGTGGGAGTTCTTAGGTGGCGCTCAGACTGGAGGCTTTGAAAACGTGGGCTGCACCATTCTGGACCGCTACCTTTCAAGCAGGCTGTTTATCGGCTGTTGCTACGCTACCATAGAAAAGCCAGTAAAAGAGTGGTTATACATTGAAGCTGAACCCAGTTCAGCCGACTCTGAGTGCGGAATATTTCGCACCACAATTCTCTGAATGTTTTTGAGGAATGTTATATCCTTGGAAGCCATGTTTAATTGATGCCTTGAAGTTAACTAACCTAAGGAAATTTGTTTGTCAATACAGTAGCTTTTGGAAAAGATACAGCATTCCTGTGTTATTGCAGTTGTACTGCTACAGAGTCACAGTAGACAAATTAAATTTTGCTCTTGCCTGGTTAGTTTGGGTTTACAGTACTAATCGATACACAAACATAGGTAGGGCATTCAGAGAGGGAAAAACAGAAGTTTGGCATCCTTCTGTACCTCACAGACACAGGGCCAACAGACACAGGGCCTTTTTAGATTTAGAAGTGTGGTTGAAAAAACATTGATTTAGTGAAATATGAATTTTGGACTGTTAACAAGTAAGAAACTGGTAGCTCTACTAACTCTCCTTACTAATTCTTCATATTTTGCCTTAGATGCTCAGTGGTGGCAGCCAGATATGCTAGTCTCATCATTTTAAATATAGTAGCATAAAATTGTTGCTTGTTTAAACAGATCAATGCTCAAAAAAGAGCATACCTCGCATTATTTCACTGGATGTATATTAGTGGGAAATGAGAGCATACCCACTGGTATGTTTAGTTCCACCTCTCCATGTGAGACCCATTCAGTGGTGTAGGGACGTCTTCAGTTGCCACCGTACCAAACTTATTTATTATTTCCTGTGCATACATGAACCCGTTTTTTTATTTCTTCAAATTTTAGGATCATAAATACAACAGGTGAGAATATGACGACATTGCTTTGG
Organism: Monocentris japonica; assembly: GCA_900323365.1. NCBI lineage: Eukaryota > Metazoa > Chordata > Actinopteri > Trachichthyiformes > Monocentridae > Monocentris > Monocentris japonica. The sequence continues at coordinate 23,893 of OOFE01050405.1, forward strand.
ATGGTAAATCAGCCTTTGTTGGCAGCAATGGCATGGACAGTGGCGATATGCATGTTCTATGATGATCACAAGATGACACCAGAGCCACAATAATGGTGATAAATAGACATGAATAGTCACTTTACCACACCAACTCACCATCCTCTGTTGGAGCGTAGATGTTTAGATATAAACAGTCCTCGCTCTGATCCTGAATGTATGTGGCTACTGTGTCCAGGTTATAGGTGAACCATATGGGCATCATGATCTCTGGCACGGTGTTGTGGATGTTCTGGGGGCATACAGGCATGAAGTGGGTAGCATTCTTGATCCCTGACCAAGAGGAGGGCTGCTCTGGGGGCATGAAGCGTTTCTCACCCAAGGGAGGGACAGCATAGGGAACCCCCAGATACTGATCAACAGGCCTAAGCACCTCACTAGGCACAGGAACCCTAAGGCCTCTAAGCTTCCCAAATTGGGTGGTCACTGTTGGATAGAATTTCTGGCTTGTTGCCTTGGTGAATGACCAGCAGGAACATAATATCCACCAAAGAAGAGCACAGTGGGTTATGGTTACAGTCCCTTGCTGATGTAGTAGGTGTGCAGGCAACAGATGGTCTCTAAATGTAGCCAGCCACATGGTCTGGGCAAGAGAGTGCCCTTGCACAACACAAATGCACACGGTAGTGTCCTCTCAGTGCCTCTGCCTTGGCCCTGTCAAACTGACATCACTCACTGTGCCTTTGGCTCCAACAGTTATCAATTCCAACACAACTCAGAAAGGTATCCACACACCCCAGTTCCAGTTCTCATTGCAGTGTACCCAGATCTGAAAACAAGATCACCAGAGAAATAAGACACGTAAACATCAAAACTGTGTGCAAATAGTTATAAATCAGAATATACCAAATTGTAGTTACAGTAGTATCTTCCTATGTGGAGGTTCTGACTATATATTTCTAGATAAGCACATCATCTTTATGCCACATCCTGTGTATCATTTCAAAGCTGATCACTGTTTTAACAGAAGAGAATGCATGAAGAGTGTATTATTGGGGGAGCCAATGGGAGGGGAAACTGAAAAACCCATCTGCAGTGATGTTGGAGCGATGCTGCAAAGCAAAGCATAGCTGTAAAAAGGCAGGGACCTCACTGTAAATGTCTCTGACATTATTGTGACACCTCAGTGAATTGACTTATGATTAATGTATTTTAAAGTCGTCATATAAATCAAATCAAAAATAGAGAAGGTAGCGTCTAAAGCAACACTGACACTGTTCCTGCTGGCTTGCAGATACATCATCAAAGTGTGAAACCCTCCTTCAACAAGCATGTCTAATAACAGCCCTCCACCATTGCAAGTTAATTGAGACACTTAATGGGAGTTTATACTCAAGAGAGGAGTGGTTAACCTGAAGAAAAGGAACAAAAGGAACTTCTTTTTGGAGAGTTTGATTTGTCATAATCTGTGTGTGCTGCAAGCTGCAAGTTTTTATTCATCTACTGTGGAGTATCATAAGAACTCTACTCAAACTGTTACTTCTATTTTTCAACACTACATCCATTTTTGTCAATATTTAGGATTATTGGGTAACTACAAAACAGCCTTACCTAAATAAAATCCTGTAGATACCATGCTTTTCTTATTACTAAATTCAGTATGCTAGCGAAACCCGATGATGTAAAGACGCTAGCTTTCACCTTGCATTTCTCATATTTACGAACACAACCACAGTTACCAGAGCTTCCTTTTGATGAATGGTGATAGCTAGTGGTACCTTCAGCCACCTGCTTACATTTTAAATGTCTTTACTGGTTCATCAGTGGCCCTGTTCACATCTGGCATTAACATGCGACTTGGGTGATCCGATCACCAGTGGACAGCTCTAAGTACAGGTGTGAATGCACCCAAGACGCATTGAGGACGCTTTAAGATCCGATCGCTCAGACCACATTCGGAGGTGGTCTGGGCCGCATATGGTCACATTCTTTTAGCAGTATGTACGCGAATGTGTCCTGGGCCACATTGAAGGACCACCTACTCAACTGACGTCCTCTGCGTAAGCGGAAGTATGTACATACTGTTCCTCCTTTTTCTCATCTCCAGTTGGTTCTCAAATCACGTAAACTGGCTTTGTCGACAACGTCTGAAATTTTCGAAAAGCCCATAGAGATGTATTACGAGTGTGTCAAACATCTTGGGCGATTTGGTTTGCCTGGAACGCGCCAAGGAATAGACCGAGTCTGTATTGTTTTGATTTCTTCTTCTCCTACAACAACGTATTTGGTCTTTGCAAACGGAAATGATGTACGTGTTTATTTGCACATAGAGCGGGGAAGTGAGATCCGATCACAAGTGGTCACTCGAGACGCATGTGGAGATGCATTCTAATGCCAGGAGTGAACTGACGTACTGAGAGCTGTCCACTTGTGATCGGATCAACCAAGACACATGTTAATGCCAGGTGTGAACATGGCCAGTGTGTATCTGAAGGCAAATAGAAGGGCACAAATTCACCCCTTGTTTGTGGTAGCAGTAAGCATAAGTTGTTAGACATCAGGTTCCCATTGGCTTGTCAGTGAATGAAGCAAAAACAAGCTTGTTAACCTAATCAAATTCCTCAACAGTTATTGATGTGTGCTGCCCTGAGTATTGTGAAGGAGTGCAGGTGAACATCTCTGTCAAACTGATCGACTAATTCCTTGAGACAGGAGATCATTTTGCCATCTGGATATATGAGAATTTGAAAATTAATACTGGACATCACTTTCAATTTTTATGTGTTGTGCATGTAGGGCAACAATTGCCATTTCAATTAATACACAGTATGAACCTGTGGGTAAATTCGACATGTTATTATCCCCATGCCTTTGGGCTAGACAATGCTGATGAGCATAGACGTGGCTTCTCTTTACCCAGAAGATTTTGTTCAAACTAGCCGACTTCACACAGAAACACAAATACAAATAAAGGCAGCTCACTCACTCTTACAAAGGTGCAACACAGGAACGTTATCTGATATGCACATCAATGCAGGTTGCAGTTTCATTTTGAAAAATGAAACATTATATCAGTTTCTCTTTAATCTTTGGCGGTAATATCACTTAAGGTATTTTTTAAAATATGTTATTTCTCTGCCCTTGGTCAGTTTTGTCTGTATTAATTAACTCTCACTACTGTACCCCACAACCAAAAAAGGACAGGACTTGTTCTGCCGACTATCTGTTATGTGATGTACAGCTCCTGAAATGAAATTTCAAAAGATTAGGATGCATCTTCTGGTTTGGAACTGATAGCACTTCTATATTGTGATATAAATTACAGACAAAAACTCTGTGTTCACAAAATCAAGCTTCAATTCATTGTCAAATTAGCAACTCCGGGCTGTACAGTGGTCGTCAGAGATTAGTCTCGGCTGTAGATCAAAGGAATAATACTTATGAATTATTAAATGAGTAAGTATTACCCTTTAAAATAACACATGAATTTATAGTTTTGAAATTTACAGAGTTCCATTTTTTTTTGCAATTTGTCCTAGAGTCACCATAGGCCTTTGTGCAATTCAAAGTCAGTTTAGGTTAAAATGTTTGTATACTGTAATTTTACCTCAATTTATAGATATTCATGCAGACAGCCACAATTCAGGCCTACACTCATGACACATGCAAGGCTTACTGAACATCATCTCAGTTTGTACTATAAAATATCCAGGTGTATGCTTCAACCCCATTACCAACTTGTGGTCTATCGTGGGACAATTGTGGGCAAAAGGTTTTAGCCTCCACCAAGAGGGCCATGCAATAAACATCAGCCAACACTCTGATATACTGCATGCTTTTGGGCAATGTAGATAGGCAACACCCCCAGCAATAGGAAAAGAGAGACAGATAACATTTTTTCAAATGTTTCCTGGCCACAAAATGCTTATCCCAACTCACAACCTTATGGGTAACATGTTTAAATATAAAAATGTTTTGTAGCCTAAGCATTTTGCCACAGTGGTTCTCAAAGTGGGGTCTGGGGACCTCCAGGAGGTCTTTAGGGGTTTCCAGGGGTAAAATGAGGAATGGTTTAATTCACAATGATTTATCTCACTGGAAATCATCCCAAGTGGAGAATTATACAATTACTATTCTAGTCATAGGTTTCACTCTCACCACTATTATCTCCCAGAGTCTTGGCAGCTATACAAGAAGAAAGCTCCTCATATGGAGGTCCCTGGGACAACATTTTATGAAATGGGGGTCCAAGGCTTAATGTCTCTCTGTTTTGGGGGTCCACGAGATGAAAACGTCTGAGAACACATAGTCTATCAGACAACAGTTTTGAGCTCCCAATGCCCTTGTAATTAGACTGGTTCACAACCGTTTTACTGGATTCCCCAAATTCCCTTACCCAGCAATGCAATTAAAAGGGGAAAGGGTTGATGCAGGCTAAGCGGTTATAGAAAATGAGCAGGTACCATAATTACTATGAACACTGCTTTACAATTTGACACAGAAATCCAGAGCTACACGGGAAACCAAGCCACAGCCCAGATAGCCTCGACAACTGCTGTAGTCTGTGCGCTACCATATGTTGGTGACTGTGAAGCTTGTTTAATCTAGGTCTAGGACGTGACAATGTTTGAGAAAATGAGGAAATTGGCGAGCGTACAAATACTCAACTACGTTACCTCATAGCTTTAAACGGAATAATTAGTCTAGATGTCAGTAATCACTCTGAACAAAGCTTCATCCCACGGAAAAAAACGGAATTATTAACTCACCTGCTTTCATAGGGGCTGATATGCGCTCCATCTCGAGATTTTCGTTATCACCATGCCCGTCAATGTTGTAATATTTTCCCTGATTCAGTAGGAAACACGCAGATCTTCACTCCTCCTGTCTGATTTAACGCTTTGTTTAAAATTAATATCGTCCTCGCACAGTCTGTATGTGCTTTGCGCATTCACTACGCCAAGGTCAGGAGCGCCAACGGTTTTAATGGAGCGCCCACCATAGAGATCTGTACGGCGCCCACTGCCAGCGCGTTTCTAGGCAACCACCGGGATACGCCAGTGCCTTGAATTCACCCTCCAACAACCGACAAAATCCCAATTTAGAAACCATTAACAAACCACCCTCACCTCGGACAGCACTCACATACAGGCATGTTTTGTGCTCAGGCAAAACTCGTTTAACAAGTAGGTCTATTGAAGGTCTGCGTGGTAAAAAGATCTATAGGGCATTATTTGCTAAATTACAGCGTAACATCGAATCAATTAGACGTGATTGGCATAGGCCTGCGGAAAATGGTGCAGGGAAATAATGACATGAAATCAGAGAACAATTGTTGAAATCGCTATTCTGTGGTCTCTTTTCCATCAGGTGTTTTGTTAATGTAATATGTTGAGCTGAATTCCTATTAAGCTCTACTCCGTAAGTCTATAAAATAACCAGCCTCCCTATGCCCTGAGTAGTGAATCACATCACTATTGGAATCGCATCTCCAAAGACCCAAGGCTGAAGAACCTTTCAATGACAGCTGTAAGGCATGAAGGCCGCGGCCAATTATATTACAGTGAGTGTTGCTTCTTTCTATGCCTAACACTCACTGTCCAACGGCCACTTTGGATGGGCAACACATGGAGATTGTCTACTTGTTTAACTGAATGTGAGTGTTGCTTCTGTCTGTACCCAACACCTCTATTTTAGACAATATTCTAGAGGCACAGGAATATTTATTACAGGTATTATGCTGTTGTTTTGACCCTTGCACCCTTTACTACTGGCTGCTTGTAATATTGGTGATTTAGGAATTTTATTATTCTACTGTTTTATCAGACTTCCTCGATAAGGGTCCGCTAAATGGCTGAAATGCAAATATAAATGCCATACTGGAAGCCGCTACATCCATACAGTAGAAATTCACAAACATGTATGAGGTGAAGTCCAATTGCCAGTCGAGTAAACATCATTTTCAGATATCCTCTTAACTAATGCCCACAATATTGCAATACCCCTGATGAGTGTACATGCACATTGGCAGGAGCTCTGGGAGATTGTATCCACAATCCATGGAGAAGTGCTGCCTAGTGACTGGTCTGTTTCTTGCTGGGCTAGTGAAGCAAAGAAAGTTTTTTTTACAGGAGCAACTGGCCTGGATCTGTCCTATGTAATTCACACACAGGGCACAAGGTGTGTAATCTCTGTTTTTCCTCAGTAAAAGGAGGGGTGAACATGAGCCTAGATTAACACCAGTGGTTTATAGAATACGCTTGGCACTTTAGGCCATATGCTATGTTGGGACACAAAATCACATTGGAGCTGTCTGGTGCAAACTTGATAGGATGGGTAAAGCATGGAGATTGCCTACCTGTTTGGCTGAAAGTCTTTTTAGTTTTATAGGATAATATATTCCAGCTCACAAACTCCAGTGTTTCTAACAGGGCTTCACATTATGGATCCACTACTAAAACATGGTTCTTAGAGGGGTCAACTGATTTATGACGTGCACCTTTCATCAAATGCATAGCCCAAGGGGTGCAACCCTAGTGTCCTGCCATTACTAACCATGCCACATGCAAATATAGCCAAAAAATACATTTTGAAAAATAGAAGCTTGAATTAAAGACAGAATTTCCAGTCCAGAATTTTGCAGTCATGGACAGTTTCTCCACATGTATCCTCTCAAGTGCATGCTGAATCAGCCTGACTGGGGAGATAATGTATGAAGCAGTTTCTGTGGCCATGGGTGTACCAGGGCATCCGCTTTTAGTGTTGCATTCACATTCCGTACTGAGAGGAACATTGAACAGTGTTCAATTTCTTCAAGATGAACAAATCAGCGCCTTGCTCAAGGACACTCCAGCAGGGCAGATGCATACCAAACACAGGTCCTCCAGTTGAAGGACAGTCTCTCTTCTCACTCTGCCACCTTGCAACCCTCGACATACCTCATAAAACATGAAGAATGCTTTATTTATCCGGGGAAAGTTGATTGAGCATACACGCTCTTTTGCCCACAGTGCTGTTGCCATGGTATCGTGGGCATCAAAAGGCAAATTCATGTCAGTCAGGCACCCGACACTTAACTCCTAAATACCCATGCACCATCAATTCACAAAACTGTCTCACATGAATTGTGATTGATATTTGCACTTTTATTTAATTTGTTTAATTTTTAATTAGTTTTTGAATTGTTTTAGCAACTAGCTGTAGTTGCCATGGGACTGTACACAATCACAGTTACATACGCTCACAGTCTTCTATTGTTTGCACAACGTCTCTGGAGCAGTTAGGGAATAAGTGCCTAGCTCAAAGGCACCTCAGCAACAGCTGTTGAGGGAGGGAAGACTGCCTCTTATTCTCTCACCCATGCCCAGATTTTCCCAGATGATAAAGAGATTCTAACTAGCAACCTTTCGGTTACAAGGCTGTGCTTGCTACTGTCTCCCAATTTTAAAAGTTGAAATACATCCTTTATAAGTTTCTTTTTGACGAGTTGAAAACACACATCTGACCAGCTTCCACCATCATTAGCTCTTATATAGAATCCTCCAAGGGAGCTGAGCTGCATCTTAATTCTGCCCTCTTTCTGATAAGGGTCAGGATTGCCTTTGTTTTCTGGATTTCCAGCAGCCCCTTCTGATCCTTCTTTTCCTCTGCTTTGTTCTTCAAGAGCTATTGCAACGCCGCCAAGTGCTGTGAAGATGCACCCCCTGACAACTCACAGGGCTTCCACCTCCCCTCAAACAAATCTCCCATCGCATTATGCACTGGTAGATATGATAAACAATCCATGCTCTTGCTTGTCTTTCTTGGCTATGTACCCATATTTCTGTACCTTCTTTGCCTTTTGTTGAGCTATTTATAGAGTTAATTACTTTGTTTATTTCATTGTATAGCATCATCAGGTTGTGTTGATATATTTGATCATTTGTGTAAATAAATCAACCTAGAGATATCTCTTTGCCATATGATAGACTATAAATAGATTATATTAGATGAAACTTTAATGAACCCCATGGGGAAAGTGGGTCATGGCAGCAGTGAAGAACAGAATATAGGTAAGAGTAGAGCAAATAGAGTATTGGCGATACTACAACAAATAATTACAACAAAAGAACATATTGAGGATAATCCAAAAAACAAATTAATAAAGATATAGTGTCCTTGTTATCAGATATAGAGGTGAGCGTGTGTTTGCAATTTACAACATATGCAGTATGCCATGTGTGCAAAATGTTCATCACTGGCAATGATCTACAGATGGAAGACATGTACAGAAATGTGGCAAGATGTGCAAACATGCATTGTAAGCTATGTATATGATGACATTTACAGTTGGAAGTAGCATGTGTAAATACTTACACCATAACCCAAGAATTCAATGAACTAATGTAATTACCACCAATTACCCTTCAAGCTTGCATTAGCTGCCCTGCACTAGCTTTTCCCACAGCATTTGACACATCTCATGCAGCAGTGGTTCAGTGGTCCAGGGACCCCCAGGGGCTCTTGAGGGAGTCCCTGGGGGTCCCCAGCAATGGTTTAATTTCAGGCATTGTTTCATTTGCTAGAGGTTAGCAGCACATCGACTGAATGGCATAATGTATAATAATGCCTTTTCTGATGGTAGGTTTCACTCCACTATTATCTCCCCACCAAAAGTAGACCAGACCATGCCTTTTTGCTATAGATAATATCCAACTACGGAAATTGTTTCAGAACGGGGTCCCTGGTCTACTGTATGACTGGGAGTCACTGATATTACAGTTTGAAACCTCCAGTCACAGCACAGCGGTACCAGGTGCCAGTCAAACACGTACACGCCCCACCCCTCTGCAACAAAAATATTGACTTCCGCAATTCCCTCGGCTGTCCCGTGATGCATTGCGCGAGTGTAAAGTGTTCAGTTAGATATTTCATTGTAATAGTGGTGAATTCGGGGGCAGATATGTTATTTGTGGGCGGTGTACTTATTGATAGTTTAACCAATGTGTGGTTTGAACTCCAAAAAGTTAGTTTACAAAACTAATTAAAGTCGAGAGCTGAGGAGGCTGCCGTTGTAACTACGGTAACGACGAGTGACGTGACCCGCGGGAGAACAAACACTTATGAAGCATCCAAACGCATATGTTTTCACACATATGTTCACTTTTATTATGATTTCCCATGACAAGCGATAAATATGGAGAGAAATGTCTTGAAAGAAAAGCTCACCGTACCTACTGATTTCACTGCACCAGCTGTTTCAAGTAAGTGGCTTGTTCTAGCTGTATTTTACTTCTGACGTCTCTTGCTCGCGATCACAAGTAAATGTTGAGGTACGAACTAGCATAACCCAATAAATAGCGAGCACACGCTGCCTAGTTAACGATAGCGTGTAACGTTAATGTTGTTTAGTTAGTCTGCGTTAGCTAATAACATGAAGACATGAACAAGTTTGTTTTTCTTTTGTTGGGAGGGAAAATTGCCATGGCCTGATGGCATTGTTCACAGCTCAAAGTGAAAAGGCTTCAAGTCTCCGTAAGCTCTGTCATAAAATGGTTACTAGAGAGTGAAGAGAGACCACATTACCATAACAACAGTCTTTTGCTTTTACGTGATGGACGCTGAGATTAGGGACAGGCACATATAGTTCATAGAACATATCTAACATATGGAGAGAAGATACAATGTCATAGAATCATGCATGTCGACTATACATACATATTGGACATACTCACATAAAATAATATTATTTAGGGAATATCCAGAAGAACCTGATGCCCCCATCGCATTTCACATCAATTGTCCAGTCTACTGGAGTGGTCAGGGGTGCTCAGAACCAAGGGACAACACCGATCTCCTGGATAACACCAGGCCTAACATCAGTGACACCGGTGGATCCTAGTCCTGCCAATCCATGGCTTGCCATCTCTCAGGCCCAACAGGAAATCCTGGAGTTGCGAAAGGAAAATCAGAGGATCATGATGTTCCAAGGAGACAGCATAAGAGGAAGGAATCCTATAGATCACTCTACAGACTCTAGGGCAAGGTATCTCACAATATACCTTGTTTTGGCAATAATTCTTACCATTAACTTCTGTCAGTTGGCAGGAATATTGGCTACATGAGCAGCAGTTCTTTCTCAAACACAGATCTGTAGAGAGAAGTGAGCAGTGGTCCCGATGGGAGACAGAGTGGCGACTGGAAATGGAGAGGCACAAGGCTGAGGCTGAGAGATTGAAGGGACAGGTGGAGGCACTGAAGGAAACTGCAGGGAGAGACCGGGAGGAGATGCGAGACAAAGACAGTGCCCTAAACAGGTATGCAATATGAGTGTGTAATAAAGTAGTGTTTTTTTTTGTAGTGTATATGAAATGCTTTGCAATGGAGTAATTTTATGGTTTTGTCCTCTAGCCTACACCAATATTATCTTGGTCATTAGACTAAACTTTACAGACATTTGTGATAATTTTGAACAAGCTTAACACGACTTAACTTCTGTACTGCAGACAGAGCCATGAAATGGAGGCAATGCGTGATGAGCTATGTAAGGCCAAGACAGAACTGGGCCAAATCAGAGTGAAGCTCAGTCAGAGCAGAGAGGAAAATGAGAAAATTGGCTCGCAGGTAATGTTGTCCACCTTCTAAACAGTTCAATCATTGATATCAGCCAGTGCCATCTGTGAGTTAGAGGCATTTTGCGAAAATCTGAAAGTTGAATTCATGCCAGCTTGTAGTCTGCATTCAGCTCGGTTGACAAGCTTTGATTCAATCACTTTCACTACATTCAGTTTCACATATGATGGAACATTCTGCATTAAAACATTTGACCTTGAATTAAACAATACCATTGTCTTCTTTGCAGCTTGAAAGACTAGAGAGGGAGTCTGATGAGGAAATTGCAAGGCTGAGGAGAGATGTAGAGAGGAGCAGTGAAGAGGCCCGGAAGCTCACTCTGACGGCTGAAATGGCCAGGCTGCAGGCTGGGGAAGAGGCCAAACAGCAGACTCTTAGACTGTCAGAGCAAATGGAGGAAGCACAGAGGAAGCAGGGGATGGAGGTTCGTGGAGAATCTATGTAAGGAAAATGATGCCATTGCTAAGGCCTTACAAATACTCAAGGGATCAGGCTGGTGTAATGAGTTGGGAGACCACCCTTCAACTCTAGCCTCTGTGTTCAAGCCCCTGTGTCAGCAAGCATCTGCCCTGCTGACGTATCCTTGACCAAGACACTGAATCCCTACCCTACCAGCATTGCTATCTGTAGCTGACCTTGCACTCTGTCTTTCCTATGGAGGGGGCAAGTGAAAACAGAATTGCCCTATGGGGATCCATAAGGTATCACATTGTTATTATCTTTAATATGTATCCTGAATTTTCCATTGTTTGCCTCTGTTCACTCTAGCTGCAGCAGTTGACTGCTACCTACAGTGCAGAGCTGGCCACTGTAAGACAAACCAACTGTGAACTTCAGGACAGACTTCATTCCATGACCTCAGAGGTGCTGCAACTCAAGAGCAGTCTGATAGAGGTGTCTACTGAGAGAGATGGGCTGAAAGAACATCTAAGGTGCCACATTCAATTTAAAATGGAGTTTAATCCCAGTCCTGTACTTAATGGGAACTAAACTTTTAAAGCAGTTTGTATGCCAATTCACTGACGTTTATTGGATGTTGTTTTGCATTTTTCAGCCAAATGGGACAGGCTTTTGAGACACAGTCGGCAACGCTGCAGAGCCTCAGAAATTATATTGGACAACTTTCCCCAGAGAGAGGAGAGAACGAGAAACTAACTGAAACTGTTGAGGTGGAGACAACATCAACAACCTTGATTAAAATCAATTCACGGTTAAGTAATTGCTTGAAAAAAAGGCAAGCTTGTGCCTTCTACAACAATTGCTCTTTTCAGTAGTGTAAAGAATCTGTTGTGGGGCCAGTTAAGCATAAAATTGATAACTTAATGTGAATAATAATGTAATTCATGCTATCATGTATGCTGGAATTTGTAGTACATCATTCTAACCATCATTATTTTGTAGAGGCTAAACAAGGAGAAAGCGGCTCTTCAGATGACCACAGAGCTTTTGACAGTTAGGCTTAACTCTGTGAATGAGATATTGGCCCTACAAGAGGAGAAAATGGTTAAGAATGTGAGTGTTTGTTCCTCAGTTCATTTCAAGTTTCAGTCAAATCCACTCTCCCTGACAATGATTTCACTTAAGCAGGTTGTCGCCTTGCCTCATGCTGAAAATTGTTGTCAGTCAGTCTTCCATGTCTATGCAAGTACTAGTGTTGTCACTTGCTCATATGAAGCATCTGCTGAAGGTG